>JAMWET010000807.1:97500-142500 GCA_024036415.1 Prochilodus magdalenae | reverse complement strand
TGAGTCGGCCCTGAGAGTCGATTAGTGCTCAGCTGATTAGTAAAACATGAGCCATATTTTGCGACATAAGGAATGCAGCAGCTCCTCCTGGTAACAGGACCCTTTAGATCCTAGATGGAAATTCAGCGAGAAGTGACGCCCTCCATGAGTGACAGTACCATAGACAGACAGCTGCAAAATGCATGACTACATGCACGCAGACCGCTACGATGACTGTCCTTAACACCATATCAGTATCGCCAAAGACTGCAGTGCTGTCCTGACTGTCATGGTGTCCTACTTTTGTCCTGGTGGAGACGACCAACGAATCTGTGTGTGGAGGCACCATGGTCAGCACCAAGATGAAAGGTTTGCTGTCACACCTCCAGTCACTCCACCTCCACAGCACGAAATCTGCAGGAACTGTGGCTATTGAAGCTGCATGGGATGGATTATCACAGGACACCATTAGGAACCTCTACACCCCCATGCAGACATGTCTGGCAAACATGGCGGCCCGAAGCCATACTGAGAGACACTACTTCAGTATGTGTAGCTCAATAAATATTGCTCATATCAGTCTAATATTATCATCGTTTAATGTTCCTGGCAACCTTTATCTTCATTCCCAATAGCATTGCAACCCCACACCTGCTTTTGGATGCAGCTAGTCTTTTGACATTGAGTTTGTATATAACAAGTGAGTCTGACACTAAACATGGAAGACACTTCAGTAAAGACTAGACACTTGTGACACTTGTGACCTGAAGATTATAAAACTCTAAAGTACGACAGTAATATCACACAGCTTCGAGTGAAGTCAAGGACAAGTCCAAGCAAACACAGGTAGTATTAAATGCCTTCTGCTTTCACTGTCTACGCTATTCAGTATTTGGTATGTGTGTGTATGGGTGTGTGTGTGTCTGCCTGGCTGCGCTGACCATCTGGAGAATCAGGCCAATAATTAGCAAGCGATTATGTTGCATGCTAATGAGGTCCCTGCGTGCCTGCGTATGTGCATGTGTGTTGGATTTCGAGTGTCATGACACAGTTGTTTGGGAGTTAATGTCACTGTGGCAGAGCAGCTGATTGGACAGATTGATTATACTGCCTGTCACCGACCAATCAGCTTGCTGTAAAGAAGCAGGGCTACAGAGAGGAGCCTGAACCTCTTACCCAACACAAATACACTAGGGTGTATGAAAGGATGGGCCACATGGCGATCACTAAGCTATCGTTTCTGTTATCATGCTAAGTACTTTTCGGGGTATATGGTGAACATCATCAGATCACTGAACACTGCTTATACGGACCATATCCTAAAATGGAATTCCAGAGGGATTTCGTGGGGTGGACTACACCCGGGAATCCTGTGGATCACTACATCAGGGAATGTTTAGCGAAGCACATTGAGAGTCTCTTGTTACTAAGCAACGGACAGAGGAACGTTAGCTAACGTTAACGGTGGTTGATGAGCCCATTGTATATGAAACTTATCAGACAGCCTGTCTAAAAACGGAAGCGCAAACACCGGAAAACAGAAACCCTAAAGCTGCATTTACTGCCTGCTGCTCATCTTACAGCACAAACACTTAACGGTACCTGGTGGTCGCTGCAATCAGGATCTAAGATTTAAACGCGTAGCTTCAATCAGCAACAAATAAAACATGGTACCAATGTTCATAACTACATATTAGAGACATAAGATCCTCCTAAACCTTCTTAATGGTCATTACATAGAATCTTCATGGTCAGTGTGGTGGACAAGCTGGTCTAACCTTAACCCTAACCCAGCTAAAAAACTTGTGCTAGGCAACAGGTTAAGATGGTCGACCAGCTTGGCCATGCTGGGCATGCTGGTCAAACAAGCATACCAAGCTAGTAGATTAGCTAAAACGTCAATCTGATGTCAGTCTAGAACACATCCTGTAGAGGTCAAACTGCTCTACCGGCTTAACCATATTAACCAGCTGTAGCTCCTTCTAAGTAAATACTGTGGGTTTGGTGAAATAGATAGATAGATAGATAGATAGATAGATAGATAGATAGATAGATAGATAGATAGATAGATAGATAGATAGATAGATAGATAGATAGATAGATAGATAGATAGATAGATAGATAGATAGATAGATAGATAGATAGATACTTTATTGATCCCAGAGGGAAATTCAAGGAATATATATAAATACTGTTTGTCAATACTGGTACATACTGATAGCATGGTAAGACAGTGTCCAAAGTTATTCACTGCTTTATATGTTTTTAAACTAAATGCGTAAACTAAATGCACCCTGCCACATAACTCATGAAGAAGTGGGAATCCATTTTAGACCCAGCCACAGATTTAGATAAGTTATACAGGGCCTTTACATTTATGCATTTTTATATTTGAGTGTAATTTCATTATCCATGTGGAATACAAAGTTTGATCTGTTAGGTGAATGATATGTTTGAATCTGTGCTGAAGAGAGGAGTGTGCGCAGCGTTAGGCTTACATGAACTGAATGTCTATGGCGGTGGAATTACCATAAGGAGCTGTAAGATTTTGGTGTATGGTTCTTGATAATGATTCTGGAAACTTCCCATATAATTTATTGTATATGAAATGCACAGAAAGTTTCATAATAGTCAGATTCAGAATATGCCAGTTGCTCAGCCATCATGAAAGGCTGGTCATAAAAATGGGTTTTGTGAAAAACGCCAACAAAATTTCTTATGGGATGATGGGTAATTTAGTTTGTTATAAAGTCTTAGCGTTCATAGCTAGCTAGTATTATGGCTAATATTAGCTATTTATAGGCTGACTCTGTGTGTCCAACTAGCTCTCAACATAATGCTATAAAGGTCATGAATAGGGCTGTGGTTTGGTGCAGATAACACCGCTATCTGCCAGGGAGCCACCACCACTTGTGGGAGATTGGGGTTCGAATCCCGGTCTGGGCGACCATGCTGTGCTACACCAATAAGAGTCTTTGGGCAAAACTCCTAACACTACACTGGCCCACCTGTAATATGATTTACCTTGTAAGTCTCTCTGGATAACAGCTTCAGCTAAATGCTGTAAATGTAAGAACTAGGCAATGCGATACATATCATGATACAATGATTACGATTCAATATTGTGGGTCCAAACCCCCCTTGAGCAAACCAGAGGCAACAGTGGCGAAGAAAAACTCCCTTGAGCAAAGAAGAAACCTTGAGAGGAACCAGGCTCAAGGGCGGAACCCAACCTCCTCAGGTCGAACCCGGATGAGGAGAGAAAGACAGAACTAACAGGAGAAGAACATCTATTAGATCCAGTCTGATTAGTCCAGGACAGAGTAACTGATACATGGAGCCAACCCATAAATGGAGTTCATGATCAGAGCCGGAAGCTGGTCATTGTGAAGGCTGTTGTCATGCCGGGTGATGTCTTTGAATCGTTGCATACCATACACAAAGCGGCCAGTTACAGTATTATTAATAACAATGTCTTTAGGACCATTAGCTCAAAGGGGCTAGCCAGGTGAAAGGTCATAACATTGACAGGCCTAAGTGTGGAGTAAAAATCAATGCACCCATGTTGTTTTAAAATCTGGCCTTACTGTTTGCTGGTGCAAACCACAGACTGTCTTTTTCATGATAGGTGCGGTCGTTCAAAACTGATGTTATCCCTTAAATACAGAGAAAAGCGTATTGTGATGTCATTTATCACAGTAACAATAACATATCATCACTTCGCCCACCCCTGCAGCTCTTTCACCATCTATCTCCCTTAGTTTCCTTCAGCCGGTGTTGCTTCCTCTCCGGGTGGGGAGTGTTGGTGTATTCCAGATTACTGCTCTGCTCTGCTGTAGAGGGGTTCCTAGTTTCTCAAAGCACCGTCTGACCCTTTATTTTAGGTTAGCATCCTCCTCCCCTGCTTCTCCTCTATTTTCGCTTTCATGTCTGCCTTTTTTCCTTGGATTCCATAGTTCAATATGAACACTCGAGAGCAGAAACTCAACCCTGAGTGCTGGTACATGCTGTGTGCGTATTCAGAGTCAATACTACCCATACAGAAAAGGGAAAAACGAGAGAGATCTCTTTAATATGTCTGTATTTTCTGAACACATGAGATCAGATTTTTTTCTGAAGTGTCTCCTGCTGCTCAGACATTTCTCATGAGGAAATGAGTTCAGTAATATACAGGGGTTGGACAATGAAACTGAAACACTGGTCATTTTAGTGTGGGAGGTCTCATGGCTAAATTGGACCAGCCTGGTGGCCAATCTTCATTAATTGCACATTGCACCAGTAAGAGCAGAGTGTGAAGGTTCAGTTAGCAGGTAAGAGCACAGTTCTGCTCAAAATACTGCAATGCACACAACATTATGGGTGACATACCAGAGTTCAAAAGAGGACAAACTGTTGGTGCACGTCTTGCTGGCGCATCTGTGACCAAGACAGCAAGTCTTTGTATCAAGAGCCACAGTAGCCAGGGTAATGTCAGCATACCACCAAGAAGGACGAGCCTCCACCAGCATCACGTAGTGACCTGGCCACTATCCTGCAAGAAGAATGGCTTAAACTCCCTCTGAGCACTGTGCAGGACGCAGTATATGTCATTCCCAAGACGAACTGAAGCTGTATTGGCTGCAAAAGGAGGCCCTACACCATACTAATAAATGATTGTGGTCTAAAACCAGGTGTTTCAGTTTCATTGTCCAGCCCCTGTATATGCCTGCTCTTCTGTTTTACTAGAGAACTCAACAAAGTCACACTCTAACCGTGTTCACGCCTTGATTTAACATATGGCTGCTGTCCGAAGAAGAACATGTATCTCCATTTTTGTCAATTTGTACCTGTATGCATCATTTGAAAACAGCAGCTGCCGTTCACACTACGTGCAAGTTTCATGATGAATGGACCAACAGAAATGGACCCAAATGGCATGAACCAAAAAGTGTGGTTCCATAGACTTACATTAAAATGAAAATAGGTTTTTGCCCTATCCTGTAAAGTTGCCATTTTGGAGATCCTTGTTTTGGGGATCTTTGGACAGTGACGATATGTTTCCAGTCCAGATTGTATTCCATTTTCTCCTTTCACTAAAGTGTGTCCAGATCCGTTTTACCTTTGTTTCCTTCTTGGCCCAATATGAGTCGACATGGCTTGGCTTGGACAAGCTTAGTTTGGGGATAAAGCCAGGTTTACGTATCCTCTATCTTTGGTTAGTTCATTCTCCCACCTGGTAGCACTCAGCATTTTTCCTTCCATAATAGTATATGAATAATGAAAATGCCTTCCCTGCACACTCTTGTTAGGGGAGATCTATTATACCTTTCCATGCTTTTCTCTCGTTCCTGTAGTGTGTTGTGTAGCTTTTTGTGCTTGTAAAGAGTCTGCAGAGTTATAAAGCTGAAAGAACACGCCAGAGGTAGAAACTCTCTCCCACAGAAACCACTTTTTATAGCTGCCTGGAACGCCTGGTTGAGGTTCCAGCCAAACACGTAGGGGTGAGAGTCACCAAAGGCCTCACGATATGATGCAATGTGGTATTATCACAATACTTAAGTCACAATGATGTTACAGCAGTTTCTACTGTGGGACTATGTGTTCTGATATACTGCAATATATTTATCTTGGTGATATATTTAACAGCACACTTGGTGCTTGGTGGAAAACTGTCAACATCTGTTTTATCTAATGAGTTAGTAATCTGATGAGGTTCAGTCTGTTCATCCACAGTCAATTTTATGGCACCAAACTGGGACTGTTATACAGATTTTCAAAACTGCCATAAACACCTCACTTCAGTCTAATATACTAAAATATTGATACTACTGTCCATGTTCCTTTATAGCACTGGCACTTTCAATATGGCAATGCTATGCTGTAGCGAATTTTCCCTCTTACTTCCTGTTACATAGTGATGTCATCTCTTTACACAATCCTTATTGCCCGCCTACCAGCAAACTTGGCACACCTTAATTATACACCTTAAACATTTTCAACTGGCGGTTTCACATTTGCAGCTTTGGTGGTTGACCAATCAGAGCACCCTAAGCTTATCAAGAGGTGGGGCTTACAGACATGTTGATTTTTAAGTGAAAATGGTTATTGTTGGATGTTATTACGTCCTCCACAGGGAGCACACATCTGCACATTACAATGCCAGTTACTGTTTATTTGCAAAAATGTAACATAAAAAATGATAAAAACATTAGTTATGCCACCTTTAATACTTTAATTGTTCATTTAAAGTGAGGAAAAATGAATATTTACTTTTATTTCTTGTAAATTACTTATTTATTTACACTTCAATCAACAAAACATGGCTTTCAGTGCTTGCTCACAACTATACACACATGAAGTTAGCTGTATTCCACGCGTATGTGTGCGGCTGTGGTTAAGCTAATCATACTGGCATTTTCATGCTTATAGCTGAAGCCATGACGATTGGTAATGACACAGAGGCCCATAAACGGGCACATGCTAGCACACACACTCACGTTAACCCGTAGTGTTTCTGACGAGGTAGGGGCGTACGCAGGGCTAATCAAGCTGGCGTGTTTTTGCTTATAGCCGACTGCAACACAATCAGCAATGACATCTCATACCGACACACCCACACGCACACACACACACACACACACACACACACACACACACACACACACAGCAGGAGAACCGCATCAAGTGAAGTGCAGCACAGAAAGCATAATATTTACCAGAACAGATTTAGGCCAACTTTAAACAACACAAGTTTAATGTCCTCTCATATCACTGATACAAGATCAGTCGTAATGATGACCCTGTATAACCAGCTGCAAGAAAAAGAAAGCTGAACTTGTTTCAGATTTAAATTTAATGCGCTGATAGGAGGCAGCGAAGCTGTCCTGTGCTAGTTTTTACTGTGTGAACGACAACGATGCCCCCAGGCAATTCAAATAAAACAGATGAAAAGGATAAAACAGAATGACACACATTCAAAACGCGCACACACACACACACACACACTGCTGGGAAGAGGAGCAGCTGGGGGCATCCATGGATAAAGTTTATGCATCAGAGAGAGAAGCGGGGCTTTGGAGAACAGAAAGATGTACATCTGTGTCCCCTTTAAACACAGCGACACATGCAGTGAGTGGTATGTGCGTGTTTGTGCGGCTGTGCGTGCTTGTTTTTGTACACTTGCAGGACAAATATGTCCTGACTATTTAGAAAAACACACAAGGATGAATAAGCTAGAACGCACACAGGGTGAGGCTAGAATGTCAGGCTTTGTAAACAGCTATTCAAAATCCTGAAAGGGTTTGAACTGCTGCAGCGTTTAGGCTCCCAAGTTTAAAGTTAGGAAGAGTAGAGTGCTTCTATCCACTGTCGAAAAGAAAAACGTGTCCATCTCCATTTTTGTTGATTTTTACTTTTATGTACTTTTATCTCCACTCCTAACTTGTTCATATTGACCATATGTATGTCCACTCCCATCTTGTTTATACGGACCACGGTGCCTTCACACACGGACCCCTTGGCTGTCTCTACCAAGACTCGTCACTGAAGATGACTCACTGCTGTTATGGGTCAATCCACGGCAGTCTGCCACGACACCGCTGCAGCCTTTGTTGACGCTGACATGGTGTTAAGGGCAGTTGTCGTAGCGATCTGTGTGCATGTAGTCCTGCATTGTGCAGCCGTCTGCCAAACACCAAACATCCACATTTGAGGCTACTGGTAGACAATGGATGAGTTTTCTATCTCTCCATGGTTCCTGTAGGTCTCCCCATTGCCTGCAACAACATGCTATGGTAACTGCACAAACCTACAAAATTATATATATATATATATATATATATATATATATATATATATATATATATATATATATATATATATATATATATAAAATTGTATATATATTAAGAGAGTTTGTGTCTGTGTATTGTATTGCAGAGTCATCTGCTGCAGTTAGCATGCTAACCACAAAACCCCATCCTAGCCCCGTCTTGTAATACCACTTTGTACCTCAAGAGGCGATAGTGAATCAATGTTGCCTTGACAGCACATTCTAGCCCCTGTCAATCATGCTAAATGTTCTGCATCCGGTTAGGTCATTTAAGGAGAGGTAGCCGATAAAAAGAACAAGAGCACAACAAGCTGAAGCTCTTAGCAAGCTACTGCCGCATTCCACTGGCAAGAAGCCGCTTTAATAAATAGAAGAACCGTTTCCTTTACTAAAGAACGCATCAAGAACCCTCTTTCTAAGGTGTGTTCTAATTACTCACGCAGATCCACAGCTTGTATTAGGAAACGCTCGTTACACACTTGTATGCCACCAAACTTTACATTACTGAAAGTTTTGAACAGCAGCGTTTAACATGTGTGTATGTGTGTGTCTGTGTGTGTGTGTGTGTGTTGTACTCTGGTCTCACAGCTGGTAAGTGAACCATCACACTGAGATAAAACATAAGAGACTGCCTTTCTCCCTGATACTGCTCTTTAACTCCGGCCTTTCCTCCGCCTGTGCACTTCTCTTTCTCCTCTAGCACTCTTTCTCTGTCTCTCTCTCTCTCTTTCTGGTTGACAACCAGCCACAGGGGCTTGTGGGACATGCGGTCTTGTGCCTGCTCCCCGAGGCCAGCACAGAAATCACCGAGAGCTTTGATCGCCACTTCAAACGCACACTCCCTCTCTCGTCCCCTCTCTCCCTCTCTCCGACTCTCCTGCTGTAGAGGAGACAGAAAGAGGGAGATGTTTGATTTCATTGTCTGGTCTGTCACTTTCTTTGAGCCTCGGCTCTCGGCGTGGTCCATCGAGGGGCCTGCAGGATCCAGACGTGTGGACTCGAGTCACATGACTTGGACTCGAGTCCGACTCGAGTCACTAAACTGATGACTTGTGACTTGACTCGACAACATTACTAAAGACTTGCGACTTGACTTAGACTTTTACTGACTTGGACTTGCGACTCGACTTAGCTTTAAGACTCGAAAAGGTTGACAACCCTACTTTAAACATGGTGGAGGGCAATCACGTAACTGCAGGAGCACTCACAATGCCCATCAAAAGTTTGGGAATAAGACACGACGGAGGCTTTGGGGCAGAATCCATGAGCTGGTTTATAAGGCAATGAAAAAGCAGTTTCATTATGGTTAAATAAATACAGTCGAGTCATATTATTATGACCTCCAGAGTAACCGCAGTGTGCAGCATGGACAGCAGCTAGATGGAGTGGGAGTGACTCATTAAGGTCCTGGTAGGTTGTCACAGGTATCTGGAGCCATGCTGACTGCAGTACATCCCACTGTAGCATATATAGGTATATATATATAATATATACAGTCGGGGTGGCAACTTTACAAGAGAGTGAAAAACATAGAATTTTAATGTAAGTCAACCACGTTTTTCTAAGCAATGATTGCTGTGGTCCCACAGTGTAAACAAACTGCCGCTGTTTTTCAAATTATGTTCAATAGTCAAAATGGACAAAAAAATGGAGATACAGGGTTATTGGGGCGACGATATACGGTTACAGGGTCCACTTAACGCTTATGGGTTTAAAATCTTGGTCATGCTCTACTTCATAATAGTGTGGTGTTCCAATCGCGGCCCACTGCCCTGCACATGTGACGTGTTTTTCTGCTTCAACATTGCCTTGATGGACAAGATTCCATCCGTCCCAGGGAAGACAACCAACATGCATCACCCCTTTTACCCATGACAGCAATGAGGGATGTGTGCAGGCAGCCTACGGCACTCTGTGAACTGTGTGAAACATTCATTTTTCATACCTGCGTTTAGTACAATTTTAGGCATGTTGCATGTGTTTACGTCCTCAAATTATTTAATCTTTGCTTTGTTCCACTTAAATACACTCATCAAAGGAGTGCAAGTTGTTTTTTTTTTTGTTATACACAAATTTAAAAAACATTGATTACCCAGAAAGGAATCATCTGACAGGACTAGGACTGAAAGTTTAAGACTTGGTGGACTAGGTTTTTGACTTTGTAAGACATGTTGTAAAGTAGGCGAAGGACGGGTATGACTTGGGACTTGAGTCACGATTGATTGTTAAGACATTTAGCGTTACTTGCAGTGATGCCTTCATAAGTCATCCTGTTAGTGCCAGCACCATTGGCAGACGACTGCACGACGCAGGACTACATGCACGTAGACCATTACGACCAACACCACATTCAACTCACCAAATACTGCAATGGTGTCATGCCAGACTGTCATGGTGGCCCAACACCATACTGAGAGACACTACGTCTGTAGGTGTAGCTCAATAAATATTGATCATATCAGCCTAAATGTATCATCATGTATTGTTCCTGGTGACCTTTATCTTCCTTCCCAACAGCACTGCAACCCCACACTTCCTTCTGGGTGCAGCTATTCTTCTGACGATGAGTAGAATTGAGTGCCGTTTTAAAGTATCATTTCTTCCTCATACTAGAGAGCCACTAAGAAGGCATTTTTCCAGGGCCGGCGATATGCACGGAATCAAGCATCATGAAAAACAGGTGTCCCCAAACTTTTGAAGGGCACGGTACCTGGAGCAAGTGATCAAACTCTATTGAGTCCTTCCAGGAGTTTGATATTCTACTCCATGCCTGCGCCGTGGCTCAGAGAGACACTGCTGGTGTAGCCGCAAATATTGATCAAATCAGATGTGAAGAGGTGACCTTTATCTTCCTTCCCAACAGCACTGCAACCCCACACTTCCTTCTGGGTGCAGCTATTCTTCTGACGATGAGTAGAATTGAGTGCCGTTTTAAAGTATCATTTCTTCCTCTCAAGAGACTAGTCCATTTTTCACCGGCGATATGCACGGAATCAAGCATAAAAACAGGTGTCACTTTTGAAGGCAGCTGGAGCAAGTGATCTCTATTGAGTCTCTTTGATATTCTACTCTGCCTCTGGCTCAGAATGCTGTCTCTGTGAAGAGGTGCATCCTGGAAAAAAGGCTTATTAAATGTCTGCTGAATCTCAAAGACTAGTCCCACAAAAATAAAGCACAGAGCTCTCTCTCTCTCTCTGTCTCTGTCTCTCTCCCTCTCTCTCTCTCTGTCTCTCTCTCTCTCTCTCATTGCTGCAGCGCTGACCACCAGCTTCACCTTTCCTCTCCTTCGTGCTGTCCCTCTCTCCATCCATCCTCACCCGTCCGTCCTGAGGTGGAATTAAAGTGACCTCTCACTCAACGAGCTTACTGCGGAGCCACCATCTTTTATTTCACCTGCTTCGCTTTATTGGCCCGCAATTCACATACGCACACACAGGAGCACAGTTTGGAGGCGAAGTGGCACCTCCTCCCAGCAGACTGTGCCCTGTAATAAATAATGTGTGTACATGTTTATTTGTGTGAAGCTGTTGTTGGAAAACTTAAATCTCATTCTCATAGTCTGAGGCCACAGCAGAGACATCAAGGTCATATCTGTTTACACTAGGCTTGCCTGTGATGTATCAAGAGGCCGTGAAGCAGTCCAACTACAGCGGTGTTCCCTTTATTGCTGCTTTTAGGTTAAGTTGTACTTTATTGATCTGCTTGCCTGGGAAGTTGGTCATTTTGCTGGCTAACTATGTCCAGTCTGGGAGCAGCACAGTGGCACCAGCAGAGTGATGTGGCCTTGGTGTTGTGGGCGGGCGAGGATGAGGGTTAAGTGCCTTGAGAGTCAATTCCTGGGATTAGAACCTGCAACTCTGGGTTGCTCATCTCTCCTATCTTTAGGCTACCAGCTACACCTTTTTTATACACAGAGATAATTATGTACATGACTCTCATCGCCGCTGTCCAAAAAGTTTCCAAAATCTCCAATAGCAAAAATAGCATCTTTCCAGGAGAGGGCAAAAACCTAACGTCATGTTAATGTAGGTGAACACACAGTGTAATCGCAGCTGCGGTCTTCAAATGATAATGAAAGTTCAAGTCGGCAAAAATGGAGATTGTAGCTACTCACTACTCAAGACAGTTCTTCAAGGGTTCTGTAGTGAAGGCAATGGCTCTAATTATACATTTCCTAACATGAACCTACAGACTGAAAAGATTAGATTTGATAAACATGTTTTATTTTACTGATAGTATTTGTGTTTGTCTGCAGGCTCTTCCTACTATGATAACGTGCGGCCGCTGGCGTATCCAGACTCGGATGCTGTTCTCATCTGTTTTGACATCAGCAGGCCTGAAACTCTGGACAGTGTCCCAAAGAAGGTCTGACTCTTCATCAAAGTTTCTCTTGTGCTCCTCTTTACTGTCTTTGTTACTAAATTAGATGAGAGCGATTTGATTTGATTTGGTAAGGAATGGACAAGTTTCTGGATGTAGGCCACATCAATGTTCAGACACTCTTCCATCAAAGAACTGTGCAGTTTGGCCACATTTGGTGGCACAAGCCTGAGGAGAATTTCCTACAGACCTGCTGATTCAGCTACTTCCTTCACACTATGGTCTTTGGCACACCAAAATGCAGTCACTCCTGTTATCCAGTCATTAAGATCTGTTTTGGACCCATTCTCCATACATTGAACGAGGAGCCTTCCACAAGCTAGCCTTTTTTGCAGGATTTTTTGTTCATTCCTTCTGACAGAACTCCTGTAACTCTAACTCTGAAGCCTTACTAAAGGATTCAGGGCAGGGCTTTATGCCCTCTCTAATACATTCACTTTATCGACTTTAGCTATTTTCACACATTTGGGTTTCAGAACCTTGTGGATCAATGTTTGTTAAGCCTCAGAAGTTCATTTGAGCTACAGCATACATCATACATCAACATACAGTTGATTGTCTAGATACATTTCATACCTTCACTTATTTGGAAATTGTCCCTAAGGTGGAACCAGACTTGTGAAAGTCCATAATGAGTTCCTTGGATTTTCCCCATGGTATCAATAGCAAAAAGGCACTGGTTCTAGTGGGAGGTCCATAAACACAGCCACCAGTGCATTCCTAATTATGACAAGAAGACAATCAGAAGCTTTTAACAGCCTTTAAATCAGTTTCTGGAATCTTCTCACCTGTTTAGATATACAGTCAGTGTGGGATGCATAAACTTTTAGAGCCACTGTTGTTACTCCTATTATTTATTGGTTAGCACAGCACACACTAACGCACCACCACGAGAATGATCCACCACCCAAATATACCTGCTCTGTGGTGGTCTTAGAATGATCCACCACCCAAATATACCTGCTCTGTGGTGGTCTTAGAATGATCCACCACCCAAATATACCTGCTCTGTGGTGGTCTTAGAATGATCCACCACCCAAATATACCTGCTCTGTGGTGGTCTTAGAATGATCCACCACCCAAATATACCTGCTCTGTGGTGGTCTTAGAATGATCCACCACCCAAATATACCTGCTCTGTGGTGGTCTTGGAAATTTTCCACCACCCAAATATACCTGCTCTGTGGTGGTCTTAGAATGATCCACCACCCAAATATACCTGCTCTGTGGTGGTCTTATGGGGGATAAGACCACCACAGAGCAGGTATATTTGGGTGGTGGCACATTCTCATGGTGGCGCATTAGTGTGTGCTGTGCTGGTACGAATGGATCAGATACAGCAGTGCATCTGACCACTGATGAAGAACTACAGGATGAGCAGCAACAGATGATCTATTGTCTCTGACCAACCAGCATGGTAGGGGAGTGGACACAGTGTTTAAACACTCCAGCAGCACTGTTGTGTCTGATCCACTCACACCAGCACAACACACACAAACACTCCACCACCACATCAGTGTCAGTGCTGTCTTGAGAATGATTCACCATCCCAATCAAAACCTGCTCCGTGGTGGTCCTCTGGGGGTCCTGACCATAGAAAAAAAACAGAAACTACAGTCTGTAATTGTAGAACTACAAAGTGCACCTATACGGTAAGTGGAGCTAATAAAGTAGACAATGAGTGTAGATACGATGAGGTGTTCCTATTTAGGTGCTCAGTGAGAGTATGATGCAAATAGAAGCCGGAGCCCAGTATTAGTGCATGATTGTGCATCATCAGAGCTATAGATTTCATTCAAATGTGTTAATTACACGTTCTACTGACTACATTCCTGTTAAACAAATAGCTGAATGAATTGGATGTAACCCTCTATTGTGTAGGCTTAACATTTTTACACTGTATACAGAAGGTCGAAGGCTCTGGATGCAGCTGGCTGGAGAACTGAACACTATTTAAAACAGATAAAGCTGATTAAGGGCATTATTGCAGAGTGCTCGCTCTTTATCCCGTTGACGGAAACTGCAGAGCTGCTCCTGTGTGTGACTGTGTATTTATGTACGTGTAGTGGATTGACTGAAAATGCAGTTTTATTGTGAAAAAAAAAGGTCAATAATTATGCGGTGTCTACAGGGTGTGAGACTGCTCCCCCAGGGTTTAAGGATGTGTGTGGTTTGGGGTGTGTGGTCTGTCTTATCAGCTTTAAAGGCAGTCGTGCAGTTGACTTTCCCACGCTGTAAGAGCTTAATCGTTGTTTTGGCTTGCTTTGTGCTTAAGACTGTTCGTTTGTGTAATCTGTATCGTCTGAGAGTCGCTTCACCCAGCGGTTTGAGCCTCAGCCCACATGTCCTTACATCACCTCAGCTTCTACAGCACAACAGGGCAGCCTACAGCCGCTCAAAATCAAAGACGCTGCTCGTTACAAAGGATGGCGTTTTGTAGCTATTGGTGAAATTAGGAATTAGAAAATATGGCACAACCTTTGACTTATAGAAGATATTCGTAAGACATGCGTAATATACGTAATACATACATACATACAAACATATATATATATATATATATATATATATATATATATATATATATATATATATATATATATACACACACACACACACACACACACACACACACACACACATATACATACATACATATACATTATATATATATATATATATATATATATATATATATATATATATATATATATATATATATATATTTATATATATATATATATATATATATATACACACACGTGCATAAACTGGACAGCCCATATTTCCTGCAAGTTTACTGCATTAAAGACAATGCAGATTTAGTTTCATGGGAGAGAGAGAGAGAGAGAGAGAGAGAGAGAGAGAGAGAGAGAGAGAGAGAGAGAGAGAGCACAACAGGGCAGCCTACAGCCGCTCAAACTCAAAGACGCCACTCGTTACAAAGGATGGCGTTTTGTAGCTATTGGTGAAATTATTGTTATCATTTTAAATGTAGTGCCCACAAGGTACTGTAAAATAATAATAATGCCTACATAATGCATACCGTCACTGCGCAAAGGGAAACAGTGTCTCTCCAGAACTTTAGGAAAAAGGCAAAAGCGTTATTGATTATTTATGTATGTTAATGTAACATGATTTTATTTCACAGTGTTCAAAATATTTAAAAAACTAAAAACAATATAAAAATCAGATTTTATTTTTATTTTTCTGAATAGCAATAATTTATTATTCTAATTATGTTTCTCATTTCTATTTCCCACATGCTCGAATAATAATAGACACCTATGAGAATATGTAGTGACCAAAAAAGTATCAGTCAAAGGTTACATTAGAAAAGCATCTTCCTTTTGATGTAATTCCTGTTTAGCTATATGGTAAAACACGTCCTCAAGCAAGCCCAGAGAACACATAGATTAAAGGACATTAAACATTTCAATTATGCACATTAATATGTTGGAAATATGAGGAGAAATATGCCACCATAAAATATTCACATGATGCTAAGATTGGATGTTACGGCAAAGTAAAGCTTGATCTAAAAATATAAGATAAAAACACGACAGACGTCTTAAAATCTGCTGATCAAACCTATACGAGAACTATGTGGGTGTGGCTAATAGCAGCTCTCTGTCCAACACTCCTAGTCTGCTCCACAACTCTTTACAATCAGTAAAATCATGAACTGAACACACAGGCCACAGGCTATCAGACCGGCTAACGGACGAACAAGCGGATGGACAAAGCTATGGGTGAATGAGCAGACGAACAGAGGATGAAGGAACAGATAAATGGAGTGTTGGTGTATGGATAAATGAATGAATGGGTGACAAGGAGCTACAGGTGGCCTAGCTTGCTAGCCTTTAGTTATTCTGGTTGGTTTGAACTCACCAAGTTTCTCTGGGTCTAATTGTTTTGTGTGGGCAGGGCAAAAGACATCAGCCACGTGATTGGTTAGGAAATGCTTAGGAAATATGGGCTGTCCAGTTTATATGGAGAGAAATATGGCACAACATTTGACTTATAGAAGATATTCATAAGACATTGTACATGTACTGTATATCATATACAGCCCATATTTCCTAAGCATTTATATATATATATATATATATATATATAAACATTTATATATTGTGTCCCAGATTAATGTACCAGATCAACTTTACATTACTTTACAACTACATTAAGTTACTGCAAGTTTACTGCATTAAAGACAATGCAGATTTAGTTTCATGGGAGAAAGAAATAATAATAAAAACATTTGTGTGTGTGTGTGTGTGTGTATATATATATAAGACATCAGCCATGTGATTGGTTAGGAAATGCTTAGGAAATATGGCCTGAGATTCAAACACATATATCTTTAACAAAATTGTTTTATATCAGTGAAGTAGAATAGAATTTGTAAATGGTTGTGGACATTTAAATAGGTGTGTACAAGCTTTTGACTGGCACTGCACACCCTGCTGCCAACTCACAGACTCAAAGTCAAAGACTAGACTGACCCCTCCCATGTAGGCGGGGTTAAGAATGTGACAGGCCTGGAATGTTGAGGGATTCTGACCGGAGCATGAGGGATGGTGTTAGAGGTCAAAGGTCCTTTAGGATGTGCTGATGGGTGGATGAACACATTCAGCCGCAGGGGAACAGTGGCATAACTGGCATAGCTGAGCCCGCTGGTTATAGAACCAGAGACAGAGGCATTGTCTGAATGCCTTTGGTTGGCGGTGTGCTAGGTGAAAAGCCACCTAACAGAAGCAGGATAAAAGCTACTTTTGAGCAAAATGTCTGCATGCAGATTTCATACCCTTTTTGTCTAGGTTTGTTTTACGTCATCGGAAAAATATGCATGCTGTGTGGCTATCACCATCTTTTCTGACCTTTAGAGAAAGTAATTCAGTCGTAAAGTGCATTTTCCATTTACCTTCTGAATTGAATTTACCGCATGCCACCTTCAGCCAATTATATGGTCCGAATGACTGAGATTACTGCACACATGTATGCATTAAGTGTAGAATATCAGTGCCTAAAGTTATAGTAAGTCTAAATTATAGTAAGTATAATTACACGTCCATTCAGTTTATATTATATTCAATAAAAAAATTATATTTAATACGTTTGTTTTGTTTGTTTTAGCATGTCAGCATGTAATTGTTGCAGTATATATACACTTTATTGCCAAAAGTATTCACTCATCCATCCAAATCTATGAATTCAGATGTTCCAACTATGGATGCGCCGATCCAGCTTTTCCAGTTCCGATACCAGCACCGATACATAAACAATGCACATCTGTCGATACCCGATACCATTTATGAATGAATAATCTGTATACCTCATCATGTTGGGCATGACATGAACAATACTTTACTAAGCTCCATGTTGTTCCTGTTTGTAAGTCAGGTCTACTGCAAGTCTTGGGTTCCTGTAGATCCGCCTCCGGGCCACTTGGGGAAACCAAAGGGCAAACAATGAGGAATCAAGCCGCAAAGCTAACACCTGCAGCTCAAGCTACTTAAGCATGAGAGTGCCGGCCCTTGTTTGCTCAGTCTTGAGTTCATGTTGCCATGTGCACATGTCTCTCGTGACTAGCCGGTACAAAGTTTCGAGCCTCTCGAGACCGGTTGCTTCCTCACCTCTTCAGAGCGCACTCGCGCCACACCCACAAAGGCGGTGTTAGGCTTGTGAGACTCATTTGAGGAAATTGTTTATTTTGCTCCATTGAACACACCAGTTTCTCCTCCTGGCAGCCTTTGTTTGTTGTTCCTCATCGTGCTGGGGAATTGTTAGCTCACCTCGTAGCCCGCTGTTGTGTGATCACAGCGACAACAGTTCGAACCCTGTGTGAGGTGCGACAGTTCCCCGTTACATCTACAGGCACTCCCCAAACATGCTATTGATAGCATAGCACACATTGCAAACTAATTAGAGTGGGGATGGCCTAATTATCCAATACCAGATCCAGCTAATTTAATTCATATCCTAATATCGGATCAGTGCTTCCCTAGTTCCAATCAAGTCCATGGCCACAGGTGTATAAAACCAAGCACCTAGGTATGCAGACTGCTCCCACGCGCTTTAGTGAAAGAATGGTTCGCTCACAGGAGCTCAGTAAAATTACCTCCCCACTGTCAATTGTGATTAGATAGATAGATAGATAGATAGATAGATAGATAGATAGATAGATAGATAGATAGATAGATACTTTATTGATCCCAGACGGAAATTCAAGAACTCTATTATAACAAAGAGGAAGTGATTGGGAGCGACAGCAATGAGCCATAAAGTTGTAGGCCACGTGAAATGACGGCGCAGGGTCAGCAGAGGCTGAGGCGCACAGTGTGCCCCAACTTTCTATCTCTACAGACATCCAAACTTTATGTGGCCTTCAGATTAGCTCAGGAACAGTGCTGCCTCCGAGCCTTACATCACCCAACACAATGTAAAGCATCGAATGTAGTGGTGTAAAGCAGTGGAGACGTGTTTTCTAGAGTGATGCATCACGCTTCACCGTCTGTCAATCCGATCGATGAATCTGGGTTTGGCGGTTGCCAGGAGAACAGTACTTGTCTGACTGAATTGTGCCAACTGTAAAGTTTGGTGGAGGGGGGATTATGGTGGGTTGTTTTTAGGAGATGGGCTCGGCCTGAACACTGATCTCGTCTACATCCAGAAACATGTTCATCTATGCCAAATCACATTTGGTATTCGTGCTTGTGGAGATATCACACATCATCAGATAGGTTTCAGCCACAGGTCACTCACTTCTTGACTGGTGAGCTTTAGTGTAGCTTAATACCATGTGACATTTTCCCAAGCGATTTTAAAGCGCACCTATCACTGACATAGACGTCCAACTGAATAAACAGCTTACATCATCTCTATTGAAAGGTCTTGCCAATAGAACGATACTCTCCTGAGTAGCCACACACGAGTCTATGTTTACCTTGTCCAATGCTGAGCATCAGCTAGAGGGATGCTCTCTGGGGCAGTGGTGTTCCTTCCATCCAGTAGATTTGGCATGAACTGGTACAGTCCAGAACAAATCATCCAACATTAGTACCTGACCTCACTAATGCTCTTGTGGCTGAATGCAATTAAATCCTTACAGCTATGTTCCAACATCGAGTATAAAGCCTTACCAGAACTGGTAAAAGCTACTCCTCCAGGCAAAAGGGGACAAACTCACTCTTAATAAGAATGTAATATCGCTCTGTATATTTCTAATCCGCTTTCTGTCTGTATCAGTGGCAGGCTGAGGCTCAGGAGTACTGTCCTAATGCTAAGCTGGTGCTGGTGGGCTGTAAGCTCGATATGAGGACGGACGTCAGCACCTTAAGAGAACTGTCCAAACAGCGCCTCATACCCGTCACACATGAGCAGGTGAGAACACACACACACAGGCACACACACAAACACAATCTCGAGAGGGAAATGAGAAGATGGCAGTATGAACACAGAGAGGAGGGAGTGCAATAAGCAGGGAAAAGAGAAAGAAAGAGTGGTGCAGAAAGTATCACCTGCAATATTACTGTTTACACAGCTACAGCAGAGAGGCTCACTAGAGAGATCACACACACACACACACACACACACTGCTGAGTTGAGTCACAGTGTATGAGGAGTTGACAGACTGTAGTGTTAGAGTCTATTTGGAGGTTAAGAGTGTTTAATATTCATGCCTGGGATTTAGCGAAACCAAAGGAATAATAAAGCTACAGAAGACTTTGATGAACAAACGCAGCCTGATATCACAGGCTTTGGGCTTCTGTGTGTGTGTGTGTGTGTGTGTGTATGTGTGTAAGAGTGGGAGAGAAAAGACGCTTAAAGAGCTCATATCATACAGTTCTCTTGTAATTGACGTTTTCCCTTGAGGTCCACTTGGAACATCTGCATGATTTTATGTACCAAAAACAGTCGACGTTCATTCGAGGGGCTTCATTCCAGACCACTGTCAGCAATTTTCTGTTGAGTCGCATATACGTCAGTGAAGTCTGGCATGCAAATTTCCAAAAAAGTGCAAACGCTGGGCTAAATGTTCATAAAAACAGAATGCAAATCATTTAAAACCCATTTTTATAATAGTGATAATAGTACAATGGCAACAGATCAAGGGCTGAAAACGTTTTGAAGCCTTTTGCTGGCATCAAATTCAAAATGGGCATATTTTTTTAAATAGGCAATAAAACCTGATCTGTAGTCTTTGTGCTATTTTCAAATATACTCATCATCAAATATACTTGCACCCAGAAGGAAACAACCTTGTAAGACATGCAAATGATTTAAGTGCTTGGCCGTGCCTGTGACATAAGCAAGGATGGGCCTTACCTGACTGACCCAACAGCCATGAATGCAGACATCCTGTTTGTGCCAGCACCATTGGCAGACAACTGCACAACACAGGATGACATCGTTGTCAGTGGCGTTCTGCCAGACTGTCATGGAGTGACTCCGAATGGCAGTAGGTCATCTTCAGTGATGAGTCCCAGTTTTGTCTTGGTGGAGGCACAAGATGAACGGTTTGTTTTCGTCACACTTCTCGAAGGCCTGGCGTCACTCCACCTCCACCCTACTGCAAAATCTGCAGGAACTCTGTGGGAATATTTAAGCTGCATGGGATGAATCATCGCAGGACACCATTAGGAACTCCATGCTGGGACGTCTGGCATGTTGCAATGCTTCCCAACAGCACTGCGCTCCCACACTTCCTTCTGGGTGCAGCTATCTTTTGACGATGAGTGTGTGTAAATGATCACAATAACACTGAATTCAAAACAGTTTCGTTTTCATACATTGCTTCATGATGTGAAACTTTAAGAATGTTCAAAACTTCATCCAGCTAACCAAGGGAAATCTGTTTTTCCATGATATGAGCCCTTTAAAGTGGAATAAATGTGTCAAGAAATCCACACACGTTAATCAGCTTTCTTAATGTTCACATCCTACTCACAATCCCCGACATATCAACACACCCTGACTTCCACACACACACACACACACACACACACACACACACAGAGTGGTGAATTTGTTTTCTCTTTCATTCAACCGAGCACATGGGTCATGACACCACACGTACTTCTTATGACAACTGCATTCAGATGCATGATCTCTCTCTGCCCCTCTATTTCTCCTGCTCTCTCTCTCTCTCTCACGTGAATGTTTGAAGAACAAAGATATGTATTTAGAGGCCTGTGTAAGCTTCCTGCTATGAGGCTTATTAGCTTCACTGTAAGGATAAGAGAGAGAGAGAGAGAGAGAGAGAGAGAGAGAGAGAGAGAGAGAGAGAGAAAAGAGCAAGCAAGACAGACAGGCAGAGAAAGAGAGAGAGAGAGAAAAAAAAGAGCAAGCAAGACAGACAGGCAGAGAGAGAGAGAGAGAGAGAGAGAGAGAGAGAGAGAGAGAGCGAGCGAGCGAGCGAGCAAGACAGACAGGCAGAGAGAGAGCGAGCAAGCGAGCAAGACAGACAGGCAGAGAGAGAGAAAGAGAGAGAGAGAGCGAGCAAGACAGACAGGCAGAGAGAGAGAAAGAGAGCGAGCGAGCGAGCAAGACAGACAGACAGACAGACAGACAGACAGAGAGAGAGAGAGAGAGAAGGGTGATTTTATCAGCATCCTTAAGGCGTCAAGACATTGTTTGATGGCCATGCACACACGGGACCACAGTCCACCGAGATCCCACTGAGCAGTTTCTGTGAATGTAGCTGTTCATTGTATAAACAGTGATGTGGGCAGTTCAGCACTCAGACGCAGCTTGTGACTATTACTGCCTCCCCGTGACTGAGCCACAGTGAAGTGCTAGGTGAAAGGCATTAACCGGTGTCACCTACTCAAGACGCCAACATAGTCATTTCTATTTATATATGATTAATCGTTCAGCCCTAATAAAAGACATGTGAGAGGAAGCAGAGAAAGGTGAGGAAGGAATTTCTGGAATGTGTGAATATTTCATATACTAATATATATATATATATATATATATATATATATATATATATATATATATATATATATATATATATATATATATATATATATATACTGATTTTAAGTATATTTATGCATACATAAATATATACAACCTGATCAGAACAGTTTTTTGGGAATGCCAAGAAGTTAAAGTAGTAAATGATCTGCCTTAAAAATCCACCAACCTGCACATGTTCTACAGCTCCTAAACCAAAGACCCTCAATACAGCATAAAAATAAATGTTATAATTATATAAAGTAAGTGCCTATAATAAAATAATCAGCTGCTCAAAGTTCTGCTTTAACAAGTTTGCTGTTTTTTAAATAATCCTTCTGAAAAGGGTCTTAAACATTTTGTAATCAGGATTACATTTCCAAAATGTGCTGGTTTCATTGTATAGCAGCATACTGGCTATAGAGAGTACACACTGACTTCACTTTCCCACTGAAATACGTCTTCTCAGGAGGACTGAGCGGAAAACATCCTGTTTTATATTAGTTAGCATTTATTAGGGGAAACAGTGAAACTGGGAATGAAACAAGTATCTGCTTAAAATTAAAGGCAGCTGGACTGGACAGTAAAACATAAGCTCATCAGAGCAAAAAGGAGCCAGCTTGTGTGTTTAAGGTGGAAGTAACTTCATGCTCCTGAAGTTATGAGGGGGATCAGGTTATAAGTGGCTGCAGGGTTTGAGTGACAGGATTCATAGATTGAGTAGAGGTAGTGCAGTGCAGATGATGTGTGGCTGATGGCTCCAAAGCAGATGTTACTGATTGGCTAAAAGGAGGGGCTGAGCATTTAGGCATGACAAAGACCATAGTGTGGAGGAAGTAGCTGAATCTGCAGGTGTATTGAATCATACGGACATACGGGTCTACCAGGAGTGGCTAAAATCCCAGCCTGCAGGAAACTCTCCTCAGAACTGTGTCAGGAAAGGCATCCACCAAATCTGGCCCAACAGCACAATTCTGGCCTACATCCAGAAACCTTTCCAGTTCATGCCAAATTGATTTGTACTTGTTGGAGGTATTACACGCTATTAGGTACTACTCAGTCACATTCCACTCAGTTAATGTTTCTTCCTTCTAAGTATAACTTCCAATTTTATAAGGTTATCCAGCAAGCTGTCTAAACCTTATATGTGGAGTTTCCCCTCGTACAGAAAACTGGGTTTGTTCGGGTAACACTGCCTAACCATCACCTCCACTTTATTTGTCGAACCTAAGAATCACCATCATGGATATTTTTAATAAATACTGACAAGATGCTGGTTACTCCGCATATAAACATAAATGAAAGATGATAAACACCGAACTGATCAATACAGCATAAACTTCTGGTATGATCTTACCCCAACACCCAGCAAAACCTGACACCTGATGGCAACTGCAAGTCCATGTTTCAGTGCCTGGATTCCAGTTGTATCTGCACATTGATCTACATAATGCTGAAGCCAGTTCCCTATTCGTCAGATTCTTGTGTAAATGCTTTGTTCCACTTTAAATGGTGCATCAGTAAGAGTCTAATCTGAGGCACATAATGCTGCACCATTTATGGGAGAAGGGAAAATGTGAAAGGAGCTGGTGAATAGGAAGCTGACTTCACTGTGGTGTGATCCATTTGCTTTACCTTTCGTTATCTAGTGGGTAAAAAGACAGCTCAGAGTTCCTGCTAAATCAATCTGTATGGTAAATTGAGTAACAGTGTTTCAGTTTTTAGGTGTTTTGTGATTTTCAGCATTTACACTGAACACTTACACCGCCATTCTGCCACACATGGGCTTTTTCGCTGGTTCCGTTCTGGTTCGTGCACCTAGTTCTGAGCTATTCGGGACATTTCCACCAAAAACAAACAGGACCAGAACCCGAAATGTCCTTTCCCAGCTGGAAACAATGAATAGTAGGTTCTTCAGCATGAACCGTGACAACATCCATGGGCATGTCAGTTGTCGAGGAAGGCGAACAATGGCAACCCCCAGTGGTCTGCTGAAGAAACTCTTCTCAGAGTCTACCAGTAGCTAATTTGTGCTTGCTTGCACGCTGCCATCTTGTTTTTACTGCTTAGCACCACTGTGTAATGCCCTTTGTTGACGTTAATGGTGTATCCTTGGTTCCAATACAAGCTGGAGCAATTGCAGACTGGTTCTCTGGACAGGACCAAGGTTCTACAAAGTCTGAACAAATCCAGTTTAAGGACCAGGGTTCTTTGGGTTGACTCCAGACAGCTGTGACATCACTTGCATATTCTCTATATGATATTAGATCAAACAGGTACATACAAAAATACTGAACATATTAAAGCAGGTTTTGGCCAAACAAGTCAAACGTTCTTTTGGCTGCACTAGGAAGTTCTTTCCTGAACCCTTCACCATTTAGGTCCTGTTTCTCATGCGAGCAGGCCTTGTGGACCCAAGTGCTGAGTGGACGAGTCCAGCTAGGCAGATTAAAAAGAAAGATTTAAGGTAGTGAAAGTAGTAAAGCGGGGGGATCTGCTGGGGTGGGGCAGACTGCATGAAGGGGAACGTTTTAAACCCAGCCCAAGAGCAAAGCTTTTGAACAGATGAGCAGCCAGGTCCAGTTGAGTTCAGACAGATGTCTCAAGCCCTGCACAGCTTCTCTCAGTTATTATAGAATCATCTGTATCAGCGTTCATCAGACTGAAATTTCCTAATTAATTTTTTTACAGCTCCCTAGTTTCTATGAATTATACAGTCTAAGAGCTGTGAAGTTGCATATTGGAATAAACCCTGCATATTACAATAACCGTCTGCAGCCAAATTGGTTTTATACTGCTGGTAACCTGACTCTCTCTCTCTTCCTCTCTCTCTCTCTTAGGGCAGTCTGCAGGCACGGGAGCTGGGTGCAGTAGCATACGTGGAGTGTTCGTCACGCATGTGTGTGAACAGCGTGCGGGACGTCTTTCACATCACCACGCTCGCCTCCGTAAGACGGCCCGCCCCCGGACTGAAACGCAGCTCCTCGCGCCGAGCCCTCAAACGCATATCCCACCAGCCCCTGCTGGGGATCAACTCACGGGCCACGCCCCTCGAACCCTCCCCTACTCTCAGGAAGGACAGAGCCAAGAGCTGCATCATCATGTAGAAAATGAGTCAACAAACACAAACATGTTCAGCTGTGCTCCGATCTCATCTTTGCAGAATGGGTTTCTCACAGCTGCTGTCTATTTATGAGACTTTTATGGTCGTATATCATGTCAGATTACGACCCCATTAAACCTGTACAGATGCGCGAACACGCTCCACAGAGGACTATTTATTGACCCTTAAAGTGTTGTTGATGCTGATACTGTTCTGATGCCACTAAGTAAACAACGAAGGTCTGAACATGGAAAACAACATGCTTGGGGTTTTATGTGTGGGAGCAGTCCAGGTCGGTATTTGGTAACACGTTACTGCAGGGCTACCTGACACCAGCCATAAAGCAGGAGAAAGAAATATTTCTTCCTATATTAAAACAACTTATAATCAGGAATCAGGATAGTAGATGGATGAATGTGGGATGTTAAAAGACTAATGGGTGCCATAGAATGCATTCATTCAGCATTTAAAATAAAAAAATGCCTAGATATTGGAATATTACACACACATTTACACCCAGTGATTTGGTCCTAAAATGAAACAAGCTGTTATCCCTTCCCTGGTGAGCTTATGACCCGCCGAGCTCTGCTCTGATTGACCAGTTTACAGTTAAACACCCCAATAATCTCATAGAAATAAACACAAACCGGAAAAATCATAGGCTGTAATAGGCTAGATCATCATGCTACTTAGTTAGCTATGCTAATGTTAGTTAGCTTGCCTGTAGTTAATGTTAACTATACCAGCTATTTGCTTTCGATCTCGACATCACTGCAAAGCAAATTCAGGTTGTTATTCAGTATGAAACTCTCAGTTTAAAATGATCTACTTCAACCAGCTAAAAGTAGATACCATTACACAGCACGGCTGCGACTTACAGACTGCTAATAAAGCATCACGACCTCAGAGCTAATGAAGCTCCACTCCTCAGTCTCTTCAGTGTTAAACACTGAACACAGCTCTTCAATATCGTCCAAGGTTTGAGAACCCGTTTGGAGTCTATAGTGTAGAGCGAACTATCAACTCTGAATTCAAGTTGTCCAGCGTCTTATTAAAGATTGAGGGTGCTAATGTTGGCTTCCAGTTCGCCAGCTTTATTTGCAAAGGTGTCCACCTTAAAGGAGTTAACACTTAACACCTAATACATGCAGCTACCTATGAACACCTTTTACATCCAGCTACCTACGAACACCTTTTACATCCAGCTACCTATGAACACCTTTTACATCCAGCTACCTATGAACACCTTTTACATCCAGCTACCTACGAACACCTTAACCATCGCTCCTACATACCCATTTCAGCTATACAACAACACCTTAACCATTCAGCTACCTACGAACACCTTAACCATTCAGCTACCTACGAACACCTTAACCATTCAGCTACCTACGAACACCTTAACCATTCAGCTACCTACGAACACCTTAACCATTCAGCTACCTACGAACACCTTAACCATTACATCCAGCAGCTACCTTAACCATGAACACCTTTTCAGCTACATTAACCAGCTATCTATTAACACCTTATACCATACCAGCTACCATATGACGACACCTTACCATTCAGCTACCTACGAACACTTAACCATTCAGCTTACATCCAGCTATCCATATACGAACACCTTAACCATTCAGCTACCTACGAACACCTTAACCATTCAGCTACCTATGAACACCTTAACCATTCAGCTACCTATGAATACCTTAACCATTCAGCTACCTATGAACACCTTAACCATTCAGCTAGCTACAGCTACGAACCTTATACTTCAGTTACCTACATTCAGTTACCTATGAACACCATAACCATTCAGCTACCTATGAACACCTTATACATTCAGTTACCTATGAACACCTTAACCATTCAGCTACCTATGAACACCTTATACATTCAGTTACCTATGAACACCTTATACATTCAGCTACCTATGAACACCTTAACCATTCAGCTACCTATGAACACCTTAACCATTCAGCTACCTATGAACACCTTAACCATTCAGCTACCTATGAACACCTTATACATCCAGCTACCTATGAACACCTTAACCATCCAGCTACCTACGAACACCTAATACATCCAGCTATCTATTAACACCTTAACCATTCAGCTATCTATGAACACCTTATACATTCAGCTACCTATGAACACCTTATACATCCAGCTACCTATGAACACCTAATACATTCAGTTACCTACGAAGGCCCAAGGAAATATGTTATTTGATTAGGGGTGTAAATGCCTCTGGAGCTTCAATTTAAAGACCACAAGGAAGTCTTGATAGGGAGATCACGTTTTAGCTTTGTCTTTGAATGGAGGGAGGAAATAAGATTGGATGGTAACAGGGCTCTCGATGGCGAACAAGGCCGAAACATCTGTTAAGAGCTTTGCGTAAGCAGTTCGGAAAGGCTGGTTCCTATTAGTGTCGTCCGCTTCAGGACTGCCTTCGTCACCTTTGATGTCAACATCACAGACATATACAAGTAGATCACATGTAGTTTGTAACTTATGGTATATCACAGAGACAACGCTGATAATGTGACATAGGCTTAAATCTTATGAATGCTAAAATAAAACTGGGCCAAACATCTGCTAATTTTGTTCAATCGGCCTGACTTTGCAAAGCTGTCGTATTATGAGGCTTATGTCACTGCGACGTACGCCGGGCTACAATGTCTCTATTTCATTTCAGACCAGGACAACCTAGCTTTAGAGTAAAATTAATGTGAGCTGATGTTGATTTCACATCAAAAGTGATAAATTTAACTTCTAGGAGAAATCACGTCTATTGGAATACATGTTTGTAAATGTTTATGGTGGCTTATGTCAGTTGTCATGAAGAGCTCATGTAGGTACGGCCTACTGAACACAGCCCTGCAGCAAACAGTGTTACCATTTTATTCCTATTTCTTTACAGACATTTTTCCAGAGTGTCCATCTCAGATGTTCCACCGCCAGAGAGTTAAATTCAGACAGGCTTGAGTTTCTAGAGCCCTCAGAAACTTTTTTTTTTTTTTATTCACATCAGTGACTCTAATGGGAATTGGCAGTCACGGGTGATAGTCCTCCACTTGCATGGAATTATGCACTCTGGAAATGACACTGGGTCGGAATGCCAAGAAGGTCATAGAATTTTTTACACCCGTTCACGTCATATCACATAGGAACCTGTGTAGGACTGGCTGACACAGGCAGATAGAGCCAGAATCAAACAGCTGTGCTGATAACGGGCGGATGCCTGGAGGAGCCTATAAGCCTAAACACAGTGCTAGTTGGGACTTAGTAGGTTATTGACTCGTTTCATATTCTAGACAGGTGGAATAAAGCCCATCAGACTATATGGTTGGCTGTCGTTATGCAGCATTCCCCCTTGGTCCACAATCTCTCCTAGAGGAAAGTGGGGCTCAAATCAGGGTGGGCACTGTCCATGTATTCCTGTTCATAATAAACTCTGGATGAAAAGACTCTCAGCGCTGAGCTGTATGATTCTATGTTCATGCACATGTGATATTTGTGTATGTAAATTCAGTGAGCGGCAGTCAGAGGCATGGCAACCACTGAGCCTGTGTTTATCAGGAACCTGCAGCCGTTTCCCTGGCAACCACCTCCCGCCTTTGTGATGTCACAACGGAACTGGGAAAAGAATGCTGTTGCCGTGGTTTCCGGCTCCTCCGCAGGACATTTTGTCTTATCTAATGAACACCAGTAAATTAAGGTACACACACACACACACACGCACACACACACACACACACACACACACACACACACACACACACACACACACACAGTCATGGCATGGGGCTGGGTGAAGGCAGGAGGTAGATGAGGTTGGCAGGAGCAGTCATGAACCAACAGAGCACCGCGGCTCAGACTGAGAGTAAGAGGATTAGTGTGTGTGTACGCCATCATGTGCCCTCACACACGCACACACACACACAAACAAACACACACACAGATATATACACACACACTTATAACCCCACAAGTGTTCTTGGCTGACAGTGTACAGTGCAGCTCAAGAAGCCCTTGAACCACACATATACAATCACCACAATCTTCACCAACTTGCTGCTGCTTAAATAGAATTTCTACTGACTGTTCAACTGGCAGCATACCTGCATACTTAACCGGCTGAGATCTAAACACAGTCAGACAGAGTGGTTTTCAGAGAAACATGCTAAGTCATCCCTGTTCATAGCAGCGGTGATAGGACATTTCTGTAATAGAGCCCCTGGTTCCTATCTTTTGTCCCAAGTTAAAGTTGTACTAAGTTTCTCTCTTTCCTGTGGTGTGTTTAGTAGCTTTCTGTGCATGTCTGTGAAGCTATAAAGCCTGAGGTACATGCCAGAGGGAGAAACTCTCTCCCCAAGAAACCAGTTTTCTCACCTCCCTGAAATGCCTCACTGGAACCCCAGGCTTTGTTACATGGCGACATCATCTCAGAACACAATCCGTGTTGCCCACTAACCAGCAAGCTTGGCGCTCTCTCATGCAACACACAGATGGCCAAAACAGTAAACTTACCTCTTCAGTGTAGCTTGCAAAGATGGATCCACCAACTTGCTCTACCTGACCTGACAGGATCAAACTCTGGCTTAAACAGATACTCCCACAAGCATAAGCCGGTCCACTAAAGTATTCCTTCCAATAATCAGCCACATGTTCAGCTCTCCTCATTATTCACTGCCATTATCATTTTACTGTATTTGATGAACTTATCAACATTAAATCCCAGAGCCCTCAAATGCGCAATATACATACGTGTAAACTAATATTGTAATGCTGTAAAGTTGCAAAGTTTTAGTGAAAAAAATTAATTAATATAAACTAATTAATGAAATAAGTGGATAAATAAGCAAACTAAAATTAAAACATGCAAATAAAATGACTATAAAATGGAAGATAAAGTAAAATAACTTTTTGTTTGAAAATAATAATAACGAAAAATACTAAAAATTAAATAAAAAGGACTGAAAATAAGGATATGTGAAAATTATATATATATATAATTTTTTTTTTAATTTATTATATTATGATAAATAAAGGAAATTAGTTTGAAATTAAAAGTTTAAAATGCTTTCTAGTCTGCATTTTCTAGTCAGGACAGTGTTGGCATTTGTACTAAAGTTTGTACAGTATGTAGGAAATCCAGTGAGGTTAAAATGTTTCTGTAAAGGCTTCTGTTTTCTTACCTGGAGTTTGGACTAGATAACGGACTAGTATTCTATAGCTACAGTCCCATATCCCGTCCTAACTGGACATACAGCAAACTCCCAGGCCATTTTTCATATCCAGATTTATTATTGATAGTCTGGACAGCAGAAAACTGTGTTTCAAATCTGCATCACCTGCGTGGCTACCTAGTTACTAATCCCAGCAACCCAAGCAGACAGGCTGGAGATATCTTGACATCTAGACAGAAATTACTTACAAATAACAGCGCAGACAATCACCTAAAAACTGATCTGTGGAATACACATCTCGAGTCAGTTTGAGTCAAAGAGTAAACAAAAGACAAGCGTAACTAAGGCAGTACAATGTCACTGGCAGAAGAAAGGAGTGGATAACCAGCACCTTTGCAGCAATGCTCATCACATTAAGCTCCACCAAGCTCCACACACTCCCCAGGGTTTGACAGCTGAAGTTTGTGTGGACGAGCCTGACAGTCATGGAAAACATGATCAGCACAACACAATACATGCACAGGGCTCCTAGTAGCCAGCAAAGTCTTCACACAGCAGGTGGGACACTTCACAGGGTGTGGCCTCGGCCTGGTCACTGTCTTCACCAGTCCTGGAACCAGTACCCTGATTACGGTGTGACAAATGTGTTTAGGTTCTGTATCATTGTTCAGATGAACGGCTAAAGAAATGAGTTCCTCCAGAGTTAAATCATTCCCACAAGCTAATTCCAAAAACAAATCCTTATTCAACCCACTGCATAACGTGACAAAGTGCAGGTTTATTCCTACCACTGCCGAGCGGCTAGGGTGCAAAATATGAAAGCAGAATCAAACGGTTGCCCTGAAGACATTGGGCGGCAAGTTCCCCGCTGGTAATGCTCTCATGATGATCTAAAACAGCTTTAAAGTCCCTCACACAAAACTTGGTGGACCAGGCCAGAGCCTTATCTGTTAGACCAGAGATTACGGAGGGAGTCTGTGTCTGATCAGATCTAGGACGGGAATTGCTGAAGTATAGAGAGCACTGAGGCAAAAAGCCCCTACACTTATCAGCTGTGTCGTAGAACTCGTCAGGCTTACTAACGCGAAGTGTGCTGATGGCGGGCACAGAGGCAGTGAGAGAGCTATTCGGGTTGGCAGTGGGAGAGGAAAGACTTCAAATATATATTTATATTTATATATTAATATATATATATATATATATATATATATATATATATATATATATATATATATATATATATATATATATTTATTTATTTATTTATTTATATATATATGTATATATACACACACATCAATATTCTATGCCCTGTATATACCCTGCATCTCTCATCTACCTCAGCCTTACCATAGTGCTATATGGTAATGTGTACATCTGCATATATCATAGTTTTTATTCAGAACTTTTATTCATAACTGTAAATTAGTATAAACAGAGACTGTGCTTAGTATTGTAAATATTTATTATCTAATGTATATTTTTGCATTGAAGTACTGTAAGGAAGTATGCACCTTTTTTCACTCACCTTCACACCTGTAAAAATGTGATGCAACATGAAATGTTGAGTTTCATTCGTGTCGGTTGATTCCATCAGGGTGCAGCTATTGGTGTGGCTATTCTTATGAAGATGTGTACATATGAAATCTTTTACATGGTTTCAGGTGAAATAAAAAGGCTTCTATTTTTATAAACCCGAGGTTCCTATCACCACCATGGTAAGGAATCCAAGTCATTTCCATAAAATGAACCATGTGACATGGCTTCAGCCATCTTGTCACAGTTTTCAACTATAGATGCTGTCTCTATGAATATTATATGTACAGTTTGTTTCCACTCATGCTACTAGACCTGCAGGATATACAGAAGAGAACCCCCGGATGGTCCGACATGCACAGACTGACCACTGCCGACATTCAGTGAGCAGTGATGCCCTCCATGAGTCTTTCTTTTAGTGCCAGCACATTGGCCGACGGCGGCACAATGTAGGACTACACGTACACAGGCCGCTACGACGACTGCCATTAACGCCACGTCAACGTCCCCAAAGACGTCGTGCCAGACTGTCGCAGAGTGACTCAGAATGGCAGCAGGTCATCTGTGGCGAGGAGTCTTGCTATTCTCCTGGCGGAGACGGCCAACGAATGCGTGTGTGGAGGCATCACGGTCAGCGCCAAGATCAACGGTTTGGTGTCTTGCATCACACGTGCAGAATGTCTGGTGCAATGGCGTGGGGGGTGGTTTTAAACATGACCAGGTATTATTTGGTCTTCATTACAGGCACTTTGACAGCCCAGAGAGAGTTCCTGCAACTAGTGGTCCTACAGTCCGGTGCACTGTTCCAACTCAGGAGCTTGCCTTGAACACACAGATACCATGACATAACGTTTTAACTGCAGCGTTCAGAGGCAGTTTGGAGGATGCTGTGAGGGCTCCAGATTAAGTTATATAATAACAAGAGAAAAACATTCACAGTGCAACATTCGGGAAAAGTTTTATGGATATTACTGAGACCCGAGATGACTGAATCAAAGAAGCCTGAAAATTCACACAACCATTCAAATCACCTTTTAGCTGACTTTCAGACGTCTTCCTCATGAGCATCCAAAATAAATAGCGGGCAGTTTCTAAGGAGATTACATAGAGATAATCCTTCTGCACAAAGAAAGAGAAAAGTCAAACGGAATACAGCGTACCTAAAACAGAACTTCAAAAAAACCTTAACAGCTACAGAGAAAACAGGACTCCCAGCAATTGTGCAAGACCTGCTAGACCACCACAACTGTCAGCATCAGATAAACAGCACTTAAAGCTTTCATCTTTGAGACGAGAAAATCAAGCTCCACTTTCATTTCAGATCTGAAAACATCCACAGGTGTTTCTGTCCAACCTTCCACTCTGAGGAGACAGCTCAGCTCTACGAGCTGAATGTGTAGCTGTCACAAAGTCACTGCTGGGAGGAAAATGCACACTAGAACCACCACTGGCCATCTGACATGTGAAGTAAGGGTTTATGGGCTGACTGCTTCACATGTAGAATAGGATATACAACCAACTACTAAGACTGAACTTGCGCTTATAAGAAGCATGAGGACCATTGCCCTGCAGTTTCCTTAGACAAATGAAAATAAGCTTCCTGGAAAAACATCAGGTTTGGAATGTTTTTGTTGATCGTAATAGCAGAGATGTTCAGAAACAGCATTTATTTTTTTCCTGTAGAGAATGCAGCTTTAAAGGGGACCTATTATGCGTTTTCATTTTTCTCTCTTTCCTTTATAGCGCATGTCGTTTTCTGTGCATGTAAACAACCTGCAGAGTAATAAAGCCCCCGCCAGTACACGCCAAGGCTAGAAATCTTCTCCCACCCCCAGCAACACACCCAGCTCCAGTCTAGTTTGCAAAGGTGGATCTACCAAGTTGTTCTCCCGGACTTTCAGTGTTGGACAGCAGAACTGACACGGGTACTGGATTTCAACCTGGACAGGCTGCCAGTCCATCACAGGGCAGCATGGAAGGCAGAGACCTCACACAATTAGGCATTAGCGAGGATGTGCTCCGGCAGATTCAGATAGAGAGCGTACCTCATCTGGAGCTACATTATCAGAGTTTCAACCCGAAGGACGGACATAAACATGACTTTGCCATCGTCTGCAACACTGAGCTGCGCCGAAGGAACGCTTGTGCTTCATAAAAACAGATGTATTTTTAAAAGCTTGCATGCCTTGAGTTCAAGAAGGCCTACATTATCCGCAAAGCACATGTTCTCCGTGTTTAATTCTCTCCCAGGTGCGCACACACACTTTCTTTCCCAAGGTAAATTAGAAATTGATGTTGCCAAGGAAACTTTCCAACGGTAGGTAAGCAGTGTGCGAGTGTGCGCGGATGTGTGTGTGCGTGCACTGAAGCTGCAGTTCAAACGCTAAATAGTGACTCAAGAGAGATTTTTTTGGCATCTTTTCACAAATGTATTTTTGGTATGCAAAGCTGCTCTCCCCCCAACATGGTCAAGGATGAACAACACACACACGAGCGAGAAAAGTGTTTTAAAGACTGATTAGGCTCCTCACACTGTAAACAAGGACACGGCCCTCACATAGGCTTCCTTTCAGACAGTAACAGAGAGACCCATAGTCTGAGAGAGAGAGACAGAGAGAGAAAGATAGAGACACAGAGAGAGAGAGAGAGAGAGAGAGAGAGAGAGAGAGAGAGAGAAAGAGAGAAAGAAAGAAACAGAGAGAGAGAGAAAGAAAGAAAGAAAGAAAGAAAGAGAGAGAGAGAGAGAGAGAGAGAGAGAGAGTGAGAAAGAGAGAGAGAGAGAAAGAAAGAGAGAGAGAGAAAGAGAGAGAAAGAAAGAGAGAGTGAGAGAGAAAGAAAGAGAGAGTGAGAGACAGAGAGAGAAAGAAAGAGAGCGTGAGAGACAGAGAGAGAGAGAGAGAGACAGAGAGGGAGAGAGAGAGAGAGAGAGAGAGAGAGAGAAAGAAAAGAAAGAGACAGAGAGAAAGAAAGAGACAGAGAGAAAGAAAGAGAGAGAGAGAGAGAGAGAGAGAGAGAGAGAGAGAGAGAGAGAAAGAAAAGAAAGAGACAGAGAGAAAGAAAGAGACAGAGAGAGAGAGAGAGAGACAGAGAGAGAGACAGAGAGAGAGACAGAGAGAGAGAGAGAGAGACAGAGAGAGACAGAGAGAGACAGAGAGAGAGACAGAGAGAGAGACAGAGAGAGAGACAGAGAGAGAGAGAGATCACGGAGGTCACAGAGAGGCCAGTTTCCAGGACTCCGAACATTTCAGGGGTGGAACAGAACCAATTACCCGCAGCAAAGTGACAGTAAAGGCTATTAAGCCGTGTTTGGAAATACGCAAGAATATAGTGATATAATCTCAGCACAAGAACTCAAACCCAAATATGTCTGAGCCTTTAAAGGTTTTTGGTTTAAAACAGGTAAAGAGCCAACCCTCTATTTCAACACTAGCTGGATACGTCCAACTTAGTACTAAGCTCCACCCCTCACTCGCTTAGAAACCGGCTAATCAGAGATCAAGACGTGGATGAAACACAGCTTACTCGTGTTAACCTGTAACCGAACTCAGTCTTACTGGATCCAGATCAACCCTCAGTGACGCTCCTCCTCTTACTCTGTGCACTGATGATGTAGCTGTCTCTTCTTCCCCACTGATCCGAAATCTGGGTGTCATCCTCTACCCAACCCTCTCATTTAGTGCCCAGATCAACTCTGTAGTTAAACCTTATTTTTTCCATCTGCGCCACAAATCAGACCATCTCTCAGTCTGCTGCGGAAAACCTCATCCAAGCTTTTACTTCCAACCGGCTGAACTATCGTAACTCCCTTCTAGCTGGCATTGCCTCTCCCCTCATTTACAAATGGTCCAAAGGCTGTTGCCCGTCTCCTTTCCTCTTCCTTACACCCGTTCTCCAGCATCTCCACTGGCTTCCTGTAAAATACCAAACACAATTCCAAGTTCTCCTGCTCACCTACAACGCTCCGAACAATCTCACTCGTCCTTACTCGCCTGATCTACTCACCATTCTTTAATCCTGCATGGCTTTGGTGGCCGAGCATTTTCTAGATTTGCGCCTCGACTCTTAAGCTCAGATTTACATCGAGGGAGGGGCCTTGTTTACAACGTAGCCACGAGATGATTTTTAAAAAATTAGATAATAAAATAATAAAAGAAAGTGTAAAACTAAAATATTTAAGTAAAATGAACAAACTAAGATGTGATAAGAGAAGTAGATATAAAATAATAATAAAATAGTATGAAATAAAATAAATTATTAGAATTATTAAAATTATTAAATTTTAATAAATGTATTTTTTTAATTATTAAAAAATATTAGAACAAAAAATATTATTGAGAACTAAAAGAGAAACAAAACTAAAATATTAGGAAAACAGAATTTTAGAAACCCTAGGAGAAACAGGTCAAGCTATATAGCTCACTAATGCACAATAGCTAACTAGCTAAGTGTTACGTGTGTATGGCTAAGTATGGTGGTTGGTGTGGCTCAGTGGATAAGACCTCTACCCACCAGGGAGCTACCACACCATCTGGGACATGGGGGTTCGATTCCTGGTCTTGGTTACTATGCTGTGCTACACCAATAAGAGTCCTTGGGCAAGACTCCTAACACTACACTGGCCCATCTGTAATATGAATACCCTTGTAACTCACTCGGGATAAGAGCGTCAGCTAAATGCCGTACTGTACTCAGTAAACACTTGGGGTGTCCCTTACAGTGAGCATGAGTCCCATCAATGTATGCTTAATATAACAAACTGTCTGGACAAAACAACACACAGTAACACTCTAATATTGCTTATATGATCTGTAGCTTTGACTATGATGCACAATCACTGTGGCACTGCTTTGGCAACCTTGTGCAACATCACACCATTATTACTTCCAACCAGAGCTGCACAAGTTTTGTCTGAGGAGATGTATTGTATTCTGGGAGAGTGGAACCACTCTGTAACGTCTTCTCCTGCACATTTCAATAACTTTCACTGGCTGTGTTGGCCAGTTCATGTGTGACAATGATTCCTCATGATCTCTGAACCACTCTTTCACAATCTGCTTCCAATGAATCACGCCATCAGAGAAGAAAGGTCCATTGATGGGACAACCTGGTCATACAGTACATTCAGTTGGTCAGGTGACTTCAAATTATTGCCCATACCACTATATATAAATACATTACTATAACCATAGCTATATTCTGTCAGCCCATCTCTCATCCTTTCCATACCTACCATATGAACACACACTGATGGAATGCAGCTCTAATATCACCCCAGGATTTAATACCTGGAAGCATGTGATGCTAAATAGTAGCAAGAGCATCACAGGAACCAAGTTATGGTTTAGTAGGTGAGGAAACCTAAGACAATGCTGCATAAGCGTTGCAGTGCTCTATCCATAGTTCTCCACCCAGGTGGAGCTAGTGGGGAACTGTTAACCAGGCTAACCATAGCTGTTGGAACGAGCCCACTCGAATCGTACACTTTCGTAATGATCTGAATTCTGATTGGACCTGAATTCATTAAAATGAGTTAGCTTGTAAGAACGAGGGACTCTCATTAGATGGACTTATGAGTTTATTTAATGGTCTGGACCAATTTCTCTGCAACCCTTGGTGGCCTAGGAGACCCCACTCCATGCCCATCCATTCCCAGCCTATCCAGGAGTTCCAGGAAGACAATCAACTTTTGTGTGGCCAGAAAACATGTGACAAGTTTGTTTGGTTGGCGGTTGCGGTCGACAAACTCAGCAATATTTATTATTTAATATTAATATTAGTAACATAGATATATGTATTTACACAGGACCACTAACATGTTGTTTGTTTTAACTTTCCAAATAATTACAACTATATTAGCAATATTATTGGAATATAAAATTATTGGGACGGTTGTAACAACCCCCCCCGCCCCTCATCTGATTGCTCTATGAATGCAATGGAAAGCATCTAAAACTAAAGCCATATTCAAATCCGATTAGTTTAAGGAGTTACTTATTACTGACATGCTTTGATGTTTCAGTCTAGTGTGAATCTGAAATCTGTAGTTTTCACAAGACTGGCAGTAATGATTCAGCAGAGAATGGCCCTGTGTAATAGGCTGAACCTGGAGCTCTGAGAGTAATAGTAGTCCTGTTCCAGTCCAGCTCACGCTAATGCAATAACAGAGCCTGCTAATAGACTAGGCCATGTGCTGTGCTGTTGTTGTTATTAGCTGTGCCTTAAAGCCACGGATGCAGCCGAGGTAGGCTGTATTTCTTGGCCGGCGCGTCACTGAAGGCTGTCCAGTTCTTTGATCCTTTGAACGCGGTAGAGAAATGCACCCTTCATTTCTGGGAATTCAAAGGACTCAGCTGGTGTACCCTTCCAGACTTTCAATCACCCACAATCCTCGTTTTCATTTAACAGCATTTAAAATGTTGTAAGCAGCTGCCAGTAGGCCTCAGAGTTTTCAGTGAGGGTTCAAACATTCACCATACAGACTGATCACACTGACAGCATTTAGCAGCGTTAAAGCTAATACTGATCAACCCAGTGGGTGCAGTATGACTGGGTGCAGTAAGCCTAGGAAAGGGGAATAGGATAGCGGGATAGGAATGAAAATTCTTGGATAAAAAGAATGAAAGAATGAAGATGAAAGAAAAAAAAAGCAAGGTAGAACACTTTTCATTAAAGTCATTGATGGAGACTTTGTCAAATTATGAAATGCTAAAGATCAACTGTAAAGCCTCCATAAACAGTTCAGTATAGAGACTAGTACTGGACAATGGCTATAGAGAGGTCTCCCGCTATAAACATTAGGGCTGTACCCGACTCAGAATTTTGTCAGTTGAATCGGATTCGCTCGTCCTGGCCGACAATTCGACTATTCGTTCAGGTTTTTTTCTCCAGGTACATTATCTAGTAATCAGTAAATCAATCTGCATAGGGTTCAGATTTGACGTCCTCCTTATTTAGAAAGTCAGCAGAGTCACAGGAACATATCTCTGAACTAAAAAAGGCGGGGCTTATGATGATCGATCTGAACTGGAGCCTGATTTAATTACAGAACACTTCTAACAGCTTCTTTAGTAGGAGGACCCTTCGCCCTTCATCTCTCATAAATAATGAACTGCTAAATAAAACCAAATTAGTCCATACTTAAACTATTTTTTAGATGAAAAGGAGAACGGTAGACCTGAAACCGTTTATTATATTACGATAACGTTTATCGGCAGGCGTATTAAGTGACTGTACTTATCTTCAAATAAAGATAATCTTAGCTGTAGATGAATAAATAAACATATCTGTAATTTAGGTTCTAAAATAACGGAATTATAATAAAACAAATGTCTCCAGTCCGTTTTTCCTTCACTGCAAATAGCCGTTATGTCTAAAACGAAAGTCAGCTCACTCATTTGAAGCAGTGTTGGAGGTCGGACTAAATGACGAGCAGAATTCGGTTTTAATTTGTTCAGATTCTCTTCTTCAAAACCTCCTCCAGGCTTTCTCTGAGACATCGCTCCACCCGTGTTTCTCAGCTTCGCGGCTTCCTAAGCGGTGAACCGCCAGCGCGTGTAGTCACGTGGATTAAATTTTTTAGCAAGGAGACGTCACAGCCCAGCTAGACCTTTAATATATATTTATTATTCCCCCTTTAATAATTATTAAAATGTCTTTTTATATTCTTAAAGTTCTTGTGCATTATTGTAAGCTTTAGTCTGTTTTACAGGGAAAAAAAAGGTCACTGTTGTCAGTCCACTTGAATGGTCTCAGTCGACTTAAAGCAGGGGTGCACAACATACGGCCCGGTAAAACTGGCAATCCGGCCCGCGAAAGGAAGTGCTGATGCATTTTTAATATAAATAATGCTGCCACTTTACATTCATTGGGAAGTTTGATGACATTGCGGATATATATATATTTAAACAGCTGGACATTTTATATACATTTGAACTATACTGAGAGATGGAGGTAATACAACCAAACATAAAAATGTCTTTGGAAACTCATAAAAATAATAACTTCAAATAAATAGATACACCCAGAGGGAATCATCAGTCAGGAATGAAATTTGTTTCATGGTCCGCCGCCCATGTGGTGGAAGCTAGGATGGTCCTTATCAGTACCTGGCTGACCCAACAGCCACAATTGTGGACTTTCAGTGAGCATGGATGAGTCATCCTGTTAGTGCCAGCACCACGGTGACTGCAAGACGCAGGACTACATAACACCACGTCAGCGTCACCATAAACAGCAAAGGGGTCGTGTTAAATTGTCATGGGGTGACCTTGAACTGCAGCAGGTCATCTCAGCAGATCATTTCACCTCCACCTCAACCACAAATCTGCAGGAACTGTGTGAGAATATTCGAGCTGCATGGGATGGATTATCACAGGGCACCATTAGAAACCTCTACATCCCTGTGCCAAGACGTCTGGCGTGTTGTGTTACGTCATGTTACTGAGAGACACTGCTTCTGTATGTGTAGCTCAATAAACATCACCAACATCAATCTAAATGTATCATGTATTGTTCCTGGTAACCTTTATGCTCCTTCCCAACAGCACTGCAATCCCACAATTCCTTCTGGCAGCAGCTATTCGTTTAATGATAAGTGTATGTTGTAAAATATAATTAATAAAAATGTAATGAGAAAATGTCAGGGGAAAAAGTTAGGACACTCCCACATTCAGTACTACTTAAAACAGCTAGTGTTAGAATTAGGTGCAGCACCATCAGCAGCTAATGATTAGAGCAGGGTTAGAGAAGATTCTAGAGGGGCTGGTCTCATTTAAACGTCTAACGTTTGGTTTAATTGTTGAAGTGAGTGGTGAGACCCGAACAGCTCAGAAAGACATGAGTGCAGGAAGGACTATCAAGCGATTCCTTTTCTATTTAATAACTTCACATTAGCTTTCTTGCTAACGTTAAACTAGCCAACAACTTAGCTTAAAGACAATGACACCGTCTCGTACCTTTCTGTGTGGGTTCCGTAGTGACGGATAAAATTAGTCGTGGTGGTCGGGTCACTGATGTTTGATCCACAGCTGCATATCACCCTTATCTTCCGTTTTCATCCATACTTCACTGTTACTGGCGTAGCTGTCCTCATTATACGAGCTTCGCCATTCGTTGTTCAGGTGCTGCTCTCCCGCGGTCTGATAGGTTGCCAGGTGTGCGTGCATTACACCCAAATATGTGTCAGCAAAAACTTACCAAAAACTTAAAATGTAATATTTAATATAAAACCGAGTCATTTAGAGACACCTGCCTCAAGTCTAGGTCAAGTCTGAAGTCATGAATACCAAGTCTAAGTCAAGTCGAGTCTTTTATCAGTATTAGTCTCAGGACCTTAAATGTGTGACTCGAGCCAAGTCGTGTGTATACATGTTTGTTGTTTTTTGAAAGTTTAGTTTATTTATTTGAAATTTGTATACAAGATGTATAAAGATATATTTGTATTAGAATAAATTCTTCAATAAAGGCTTGTTATAACAAGCAACCCTAGGCTCTCCTGCTTTTGCCTTTGTGGTTGCCACGAAATGACCACTTAAACTATCAGTATTAAAACACACACACACCTACACACACACACACACACAAATACAAATAAAATGAGCTTGCAAAATGTGACAGTCAAAATTGTAATTATAACAGCCAATCAAAACTCCAGTTATCAAAAGGCCGAGTTAACCCTTAACAATAGCAATTAGCTGAATGCATGCCATATAGGTATCACACAGGTATCATTTCTCTTCATACACAAGTCACAGGATGCTAAGTCCAGAAATAATCTCTAGTGAAACCTTTTGTCACTTAACATGGGCAAGAACCATCTACCACTCCAGGAAATGGAAATTTAACTGACACACGAAGTGACCAATAACAAGCCTGCGGTTTGGCATAAAATATAGTAGGAGGGGATCTTAAAGAGAGTCACGACATAAACAGGGTACCTCTGGTAACCCAGAGGTATACGGTGAGTGGAATGTCTGTGGCTAAGACTTCCGTTGCTAGGCTAAACTTTTACAACTCCACACCTCTGACACGTCTAGCATGTACCAATATCACACATGGTGGCCTGCCGCTATACTGAGAGTACTATGAGACGCTATTTCTGTATGTGTAGCTCAATAAATATTACCCATATCAGTCTAAATGTATCATCACTCAGTGTTCCTGGCATCCTTCATCTTCCCTCCCAACAGCACTGCAATCCACCACTTCTTTCTGGGTGCCACTGTTCTTTTGGCGATGAGTGTATTTGGCTGCTGAAATGGGTTTACCAAAGTCCTGCATTTACAAACTGCTGGAACGTATGAGTGTAATGTGTAATGAGCTTGATGAGCTCCTCACTACTACTTTCCAAAGTCGCTGCAGCAACTTCAGCAGCTGTAAATTTCGTCCTCAACGTTTCACACCTGTCGTCTGAACGATGGATGAAAGGTTCCTGCTGTGATGAATAAGCCCTAAGGGATTTCCTGGGTGTCCACTGGTCAGCTTCACACAAACTATAGCCAGACACATGAATCCAGAAAATCACAGACAAGAGGCAGATGATGAAAACCCAAATCCACCGGTTACACTATAGTGAAAAACACACGACGTCCATCTCAGTCCCTGTTCTGAGGCTCATATCTCCTGTTGTGAGTCACATGCAGGCTTGTGATCAGGTGGAATGGAAAGGGTGACTCTACAGATCCTCCATGGGTCTGAAGCATATTAGTGAGCTGTATAATCACACAGATGTTAATAAAAACCTGGAGAGAACACATCCACTAGCAGTTCCTTATATGTGGTGTTTATTGTTTGTATGTTACTAGAATTACTCAGCATACACTGACCAGCACCTTCCAACCTGGTCCTCAATGGTCAGGACCCCCACAGGGCCACAGAACATGTGTTATGGAAGTGGTGGATCATTCTCAGCACAGCAGGAACACTGCCGTGGTGGCGGTGTGTGCGGGTGCTGGTGTGAGTGGATCAGACTCACTCCAGTGCTGCTGCACACTGTGTCCACTCACCGTCCACTCTATTAGATACCCTGTCAGAGCCCATCTGCTGCTGTAGAGTTTTATGTTGGTCATCCTAGTCCTTCATCAGCGGTCACATTATGCTGCCCACAAGACACTGGGGTGTCCAGTGGCACTGCTGTCTCTGATCCACTCACACCAGCACAACACACACTAACACACCACCACCACCACATCAGTGTCACTGCAGTGTTAAGAATGATCCACTACCCCAACAATTCCTGCTCTGTGGGGGTCCTCACCATTGAAGAACAGGGTGAAAGGAGGCTAACAGAGTATCAGGAATCAGACGTCACTCTTTTATGGTAAGTGGAGCTGTTAAGGAGTGTTGATACAAGCAGGTGTATGGATGTAAATTAGCGAATTAGCGAAACATTAGCGATTCTGTGAAAAGAAACCAGCTCCAAAGAACAATTTGACATCACTGATATATTACAGAAACTAAAACTCCAACTCCAGCAGCGCTTCAGACACACCAAAGACTGGATCTAAATGAGCAGCTACTGCGGAGCCGAGTGCTGAATTATTTTGCCTGAATCCTAATATATGCATGGTTTCTCTCTGTCAGACTCCACGGCTCCCTGGCAGAGTGTATTTAGCAGCTAGAGTTAACAAGTGTAGCACTTTCAAAGCAAGCTAGCAGGCGTAGAGGGTGGGAAGCTAACATCGCTACTGCTTCAGCCTGTAGTGCCACACGAAAACAGCCCAGTCACAACTATCACACTATCACACATCTGTTATTAGCACTGACACATAAAACACACAGACACACACAAATCTCTGGCCACCGTACAGGCCAGGTGGAGAGGGACTGGGCGTCTGGCAGCGTGTCCCGGCCCTTGCCCCTGTCTATCAGAGTACTTGGCCAATCTCTTGCCCCCTGCTTAGAGACTGCCGCAGTCAGAACGCAGGAGCTGTCCCAGATCGGCCAGAAACCTGCTGCTGTACAATATGGCCTCCCGCCCTTCAGAGACAAACAAAGAAGTTCTCATTCACACTTCAGAACCACCCCCATCATAACGCTCGTCCTGCTTTCATCATTCATTTCCTTCCCTATCAATGCAGGCATACGCGCACATGCGCTCACAGCTGCCAGTCACACAGCAAATCTCAGAAGGTGGCAAAACACCAGGGAAATCAGTCAACCTTCACACCTACACTGAACACACACACACACACACACACACACACACACACACACACATACATACATATACACACACATAAATATACACACACACACACACACAGACACACACACACACACACACAGACATATGTATTTATAGGTTTAAATCATATTTTGTAATGCATTTCATATAAACTAATTTTAGCATTAGCCCTGAATTCTCGAGAGAGAGAGAGAGAGAGAGAGAGAGAGAGAGAGGAAGAGGGATAGAGAGTAATGAAGAGAAAGGGAGAAAGAGAGAGAGAGGGGAAAAGAAAGAGAGAGAGAAACAGATGAAGGAAACAAGAATTAAGATAAAAGAGAAAAAGGAAGGATGTAAATGTGATAGAGTGAGAGAGAGGAAGCAGGTAACGGAGTGGTAGAGAGCAGTGATACATAGAACTGGAGACAGACAGAGAGGGAGAGACTAAATAAATAAGAAGTAGAAACAGAGAAACAAACAGAAGAGATGAAAGGGAGGTAGGATAGGTAGCGGATAGACAGATATAAAGGAAGACAGGGAGGAAAGGGAGTGAAAGAGAGATGACATAAGGGAATGAGAGGTAACAGAAAAAAGAGGGAGGATGCAAATGAGAAAGAGAGGAAACAGATAAAAGAGAGAGAGAGAGAGAGAGAGAGAGAGAGAAAGAGGGAGAGAGAGAGAGAGATAGAAAGATGGTGAGATGAGGAATGATAGGCTGATGTGTACAATGTGGCTCTTGTCTACATTTGAAACTGCACTGACAACTGCAGAGTCACAGCTGTTCTCACACAAACACACACACATCCACCCACCCACCCCCACCCAGACGTGCAGACACACACACCATACACACCGTACACACACACCCACACAT
>JAMWET010000807.1:87500-92500 GCA_024036415.1 Prochilodus magdalenae | reverse complement strand
GTGGTGAAAACCAGTCAGTGCTCAGAGTTACATCACAGCATCACAGCTCTGAGTCAGGCCGGGTGTCTGTAGATCTGACTCCCACCCCTGGTGCATGTAGTCAAAAAAGAGATGATGGTTTAGAAAAAGGTACAATTAAAATATTTAACTATCGCAAGGGGACCGAATGTCATGACCACTTCTTGACCACTGACCTCCATCAGATCCTCTCCACCAGCCCTGTCAGTCTCCATCAGCTTCACTCTGTTTCTCACTGTTTACTCAAGGAAACTATGAGAAGTTCAACTGAGCTGGATTTAATATCTGATAATCATCTTATAACTGGAAAAAATCATCTGACTGGCCGTCTGCGGATCTGATGACTCTTTATTCCATCCACAGGTTGAGGAATCGAAGGGTATTATATCACCTTTTCATTTACATCAATTTACCATAAACAACATCCGCCAAATACTGTGTTACTGTTATTGCTGGTGTTATTGTTTCCAAATACTGAAAACGTAAAAAGAATTAAGAGCAGGCAAATGAGCAATCTGATAGCCAGTTACACTGACCTCAGATACATATTGTAGGTGTGTAGTTTCACTCTGTATATTAGTTTTTGATTAAGCTCTAATTATTATTTTACTGAGCTATTAGCAAAAATCCGATCTTCAGCTGCAGAGCTAGTAAAACCTGAGACCTTCTCCAGGTCTGGATTATGGATATGATGGATTAGAATTGACAAGGTCTAATATGATTGGATTACAATGTATTAGGTCTGATATGATTAGATTAGAATTTACAAGGTCTGATATGATTGAATTACGATGTATTAGGTCTGATATGATTGGATTACAATGTATTAGGTCTGATATGATTGGATTACAATGTATTAGGTCTGATATGAGTGTATTAGAATTTACAAGGTCTGATATGCTTGTATTAGATCACATATTACATCGTCTCAAATGATTGGATTGCAATTTACAAGGTAATTATTTATGGATTTATTTTCAGTTTAAGATCTCTGACAAGGCTGGATTACAATTTGCAATGTCTAATAAAACTGGATTACGATTTACAAGGTCTGATAAAAACTGGAATCCAATTTACAAGGTCTGATTTGATTGGATCTAAATTTACATGGTTCACATGACTCAATTATCTTATTACAATGTCATATTAAATTGTGGCCACAACTTAAACATCTCAATTTAGCTAGCTCATCCCCTCATTCTTCTCGTTAAGTCATTACTTAACAAGCTCATTTCCATACTTAATTATGTTGTGCCCATGACTTAACTATAACAACGTAAGTATCCCATTCCCTACATCTTACTGAGTAATGATCCCCACTTAATTATCTTAGTTATCTCCCCTACTTAGTTTACATCGATCTAAGTCGGTGACACAAATTTCATAACTGAGTTTTCTTGTTCCCACACAATGCTAAGTTGTAATTACAACAAACTACCAACATGTCCCTTATAATTTGTGGCCACAACACAAATACCAAGACATACTAAAAAATTGCATTGTTCTAACAATGCATTAGGATCATGTTCCCACGCTTTATTAAGTCGTGGCCACATATTAGTTTATCTAAGAAAGGATGTCACCAGAGGGGTCCTGTAGAAAGCAGTGATGCAGGATCACTAAAACTGACTCCCAGCTTCAATGAATGTCCAGGACTGCCACATAGCCAACATATACTTTATTCATTTCATATAAAAACAAACAAAAATTCAAAACAAGCAGACAACAGGTGCATATCTGAAAAAACGTTTTCACAGGGACTCAAGTTGATCCATTTAATCCTTAAAGAAAAGAAAGATAAAGACAATTTTCCCACTTTGACCCTTACACTCATCCTTCATGTTGCCTGACACGGTGCCACTGACGGCGACTTATCCTTACACCCGCATTTAAACTCCCGCTATTCAACCTCTACAGCACGGTCCAATGTGAGATGGCCATGATGGTGTCTTAACCTCATATGCAGTCCTATTTCATAGACACAGTGTGGCGATAGACCTGTATGTGTGTGGCATGAGGTGCGGAAGTACGTGATCCTTCACTATTAGCTACAGTATGATTATTTTTGCATATGGTCAATACACAGCAAATACTGAGGCCCCATACCTACTTGCCCCTAATTTGATGTCACACAGTAATGCAATGCTAAAGTGATTATGGTCACATGACCTGGACAAACCCGGAGAACGTTTGCAGTGTTCTGTGGTGACAGAAAATTCTCAGTAAGACTCTTTGGACTGAGAGTCTGTAAAAGACAGATCCACACCGACGCTCGCCTACATGGCTGGAGTTTCACTGAAATTACCCTGTCTGTTATTCTGAATGTGCAGTATGACTCAGAATGACTGCAGCCTGACCAAACCTTTTACTGTGTGTGTGACCACAGCATGAATTGCGTGCTTCCTTAACCTTCCCGGATTGTTCTGAATGGCTATTCGGTCGTATGGCACAAACCAAGCACACATACTTAAAATGCTCTAAGAGAAAAACAAACAACAACCGCCCCCCAACTGATTTCCACCATGGGCAATAACTGGGTCTAACTTACAGTAAAAGCAGTGGACCTGAACCGTGGTCCTGGAGTACCACGGCCCTGCACAGTTTACTCGACTCACCCAACCTGCACTCCCGTTATACGTATCCTCTACAAGCAACACGATTCTGCATTACTGTGCGTTTGCTGAATTTAACATGCCTGGAAAAATAATAAAACATAAAACGAGGTCTGTGCGGAAAGTATGGAACAGTTTATTTATATATATCTGTTTTCCCAACATGTTAACGTCAGCAAATACGTAGAACCTATTACACCTATACCTAGAAGGTGTAATCAAATGTATCCACATTGGCTTAATACAGATTACATGTCTGCAGCTGAAAACAGATGGGTCCAAATCAATGCAGGCTAAAAAGCGTAACAGTTATGGAAAGGGAGAGCTTGAGAACACTCCTTTGAGGCCCAAAATGAGAAATGGAGAACCTCAGAGCTCTCTGTTCCTTGCAGACATCTTGAAATGAGTCCCATAATACTGTAAGACCCAGTTTGGATAGCACCAGTGGGGTTGAAAGACACTACTGTCTTACATTTTGAGGCAAAGCAGCAAGCTAAGAGCTACTGGTGGCCGTTACGGAGCCGAACACTAGCTAGCTAACATGATCAAGCTGGAACCTGCATGTAAGTGCACTTCTACAGGAGGTCAGAGTCAAGCTTCACTAGGTAAGATTTGGGGATTTGGGGATGTGTAATTGCATGCCATGCAAAAATATGACGGGCGTGCTGCGAACCATGAGTTTAATCTGACATCTGTAAAGCAACTGAAAGAGGATAAACTCAAAACTTGGTGAGGGATGTGTCTTCTGAGGATGTAAGTGAAGTATGTACAGCTATCATCACATCTTCATTGGGATAATGATTGATTTTGCAACTGAGACCTTCTCCTGGGGCATAGCCACCTCCCTTCCCATGTTCTGTGTATTAACCTTCCATAACCTTATGCCATCATGCTATTAAAGGGCCCGTACCATGGGAAAAACTGATTACCCCTCACTTGTTGAAAGTGTCAAAGTGTGTGAGGGACTATGTTAACATTGTCTTAACATTTACTATCCATATACAGAAGCTGCAAAAAAAGTCTGGTTGAATTCATTGTCTCTGTGATGTCACAAGAACTCATTTACATGTACCCACCTCTACAGCCTACAGCAGTACAGCTCCACCCACTCATATAGAAGTTTTAAGGAATGTTGCGGCTCTTGAGCTCTTTTCTGAATTAGGCACGGCAGCCCTCTGATTGGCTCATTTATCCCAGCTCAGTCTTAAAGGCACAGTGACAAAAATAGCCAGTTTCATGATAAGGGATAAAGGAAGGTGGGGAAATGGCCACGTTACATGAATTGTGGCCATGTTTGGTACATATTCGAGCCAAATGTTAAAAGTTTCCTCAAAAAGGAAAAAAAAAATCTAAAAAAAGGCTGCATATGGGCCCCTTAAAATTATTATGGGATATGAGCCTTGCCGTATTAGCCTTTATGCTTTAAATGGGACCCAGTAGCAGTTCAGCTGAGGAGAGCTTTGAGAACAATCTGTGCCAGGAAAGCCCTAAAATGTGCAGGGGGGTGGAATTCCAGACACTCGCTATTAGAGAACTAGTGCAGTATATCAGTGTGTCAGCCATGCTGCAGTGTTTGAATTCTCAGCAATCAATCTCTCGGCTGTTCTGTTCCAGTCTGCTCACCATATTTCAAAGGCTGCGCAGTGAGCAGCGAATGGGTTCATAAACGAACCCCTCCGAACACGACGCAGGTCTGACTAACACCGCTGTAAAGACAAAGAACGTCCACTGGTGGGCGCTCCGGGCAGCTGTTTCTTTCCTTCAGTAATCTGCTCACACCCTCTAACTCTTGTCCACCTAAAACCTCTCTCATTCCTTCCTCTCCACCAGGACACTTCCTTCTTTCTTTCTTTCTTTCGCTCCTCACGAGCCGTGATTGGTTCCAGACCTGTTCCGCTCGCTGACTCGACATTCCACAGCTGGCCATGGCAAAGTTTCAACCTCATGCTCTCGCCAAGAAGGGAGAAAAAATCAAAAGAAAGAGAGAAAGGAAAATAAAATTCTAACACCACGTCTTAAGCCCTAAAGAATTCTGGAAAGGAAGATGGGGGGAAGGGACTAGGGATGGAGTAAGAGAGATAACGAATGAATGAATAACCTGCCGTTAAGACGTCCGAAGAACGCAAGAAAAGATCCGCAGTGCTAGAGGCTTGAGTTACTGACCCTCGTGTTCACGAAGACCAATGCTAATGCAAGTCAAAGCACCGACTATTCTTATTGTATGCTATGTTATGTAGCCTATAGTTATTCTTTTGAAGAACATCTGACAGTATTGTGTCACACACCCAGAAGGGCCTGGTGTCACTCCACATGCGCCCTTACTGCAAAATCTGCAGTACATGCTTGAGACTATTCAAGCTGCATGGGATG
>JAMWET010000807.1:52500-82500 GCA_024036415.1 Prochilodus magdalenae | reverse complement strand
GAACAGCAAACTCGCTTCATTCAGACACGAGTTCCTGTGTTTACCATGACTGAACAACCAGACAACCTGCTGATCTGAAGCTCACACCTAATAGAAGATAGTGTATAGCTACAGATACAGTGGACAGATATTAGGTTTAAAACACTGGAATATTCTTTAAAGACAGTAGTGGGCAGTACAGCCAAACATTTCCATCTTCTTAAAATTAAGATTACTGACAGATTCACTGTGATGAGTACATATTTAAAACAAACTAAACAAAGTTAACAGCATCATTAAAATTGTCATTGCTTAGTATGAAAAAAAAAATCAGTCTTTCCACTTAAAAAAAAAAATTAAGCCCAAAATGGCAAAAAATCCTCTTTGGGTGTTGGTACAAATAATTACAGTTGCTGAACATACGGTGCATCCCATATTGTTTTAACTAAAACTGGATGGTGGATAAAACCTATCCCTTCACTTTTAATAAGAAGCATATTTCGAGGGGGATGCCACTCATTTCTCAACATTCTACATTATTCAAGCATTAAGCTGTAAACATAGTAATTCAGAGTGGTTAGAGATGAAATGCTCTGTTTTGGAATAAACCCACCGAAACTGATTTTTTCTCAGTAGTAATGACAAGAACAGAAAACTCTGGGGAGTTTAAGTTAAATCTTAAAGAGACATTAAGTCTTTAAAAGCACCATCACGTAAAGTTAGTACATTAAATGTTTACAGGCCTAAAAGTCAGGCCAAATATTAACCAAAAATATTGTACAAAAAACTCAGTAGACATGCCAACGCCTTGGAAAGTTAATAAAATGGCTATAGATGATGTAGACATCATGACCATGGGTTCTTATCACAACCACTGTAAAGAAATCAGAGTGCCTCTAGAATGGAGTATTCCACATCTAATTACTCTGACTGACTCTGTTTACATCTCATAGATTGAGTCATTCAGAAACCTCTGGAATTCCCTATTAGAACAGAAGTGCATAATAATACGCTTACAGTGTATTAGTTTAGTCTAGTAGTATATCTGTTTAATCAAACTGACTGATGAAATGTAGATGCTGAATAATGTATAACAGTACCTGAATAATTTAAAGTAGTTACTAAATTAATTCATAGGTATGTAATAATAAAAACCTATAAATGAATAATAGAAAAACGTCCCAGGTATGTATATGAACGAGGAGGGGAATAATAACCCTGCAGTTTAAGGGGTTACATTACATACACACATCCTACCTGTATTTATTTCACAGATGGCTGCATCTAATTTACTGTCACAAGCAGAAACAGTCCATTTTCCACTGGAAGTCATGTGACCACAACCAATCATCTGATTGGGCTCTCCGTCCCGCCAGTCACTGAAGGTGACGTCCTCTTCACCCAGCCATCTGTAACTCCGACCCTACCGATACAGAGGAGTCACTTGCATGCTGGACATGACATTCTTTAACATGGCAGTAGGAAACCGAACAGCCTTGCCTCAGTTCACGACTAACACACGAACACAAAACAGCTCCTCACCCCGTCGTTATGCAGAGCGATCCAGGCGGGTTTGCGAAGAGTACTAAGCAGGAGTGTAAGGTACGCGTGCTGCCGTGGATCTCGTATTGCAGCCAGAGTGCCGTTAACGGACTCACACACCTGTAGCGCCCCCTCCCAGTCTAGACGCTTTTGCAACAACCGATACTGTACTCCCTGAAACTCCAATGGCCCGTTTAGTGCAGGAGGGAGTTGGTCCAACCCGGGAGCTATAGTACGGTCTGAACACACACAAACACATTGGTTTTATGCAATATTAGAACATGGGGTTATACTCATGTCAAATACATACATACATAATACATACATACATATGTACGTATATACACACACGTACGTACATACGTACACACATACATACATACATAATACATACGTTCACACATACACACATACATACATAATACACACACACATACATACATACATAACACATACATACATACATAATACATACGTTCACACATACATAATAGATACATATATACATACATATATACATACATGCGTACACACATATACATATACATATCACATATATACATACGTATGTACATAATACATACATTCACACATACATAGTACATACATACATAAATACACACATACGTACATACACATATACATAACACATACATACATACATACGTACAAAACACATACATGCATACATACGTACGTACATACATACATACATACATACATAATACATACATACATACACACACACACACACACACACACACATAATACATACGTACGTATGTACAAAACACATACATGCATACATACGTACGTATGTAGGCACATACATACATACACACATACACATACATACATACATACATACATACATACATACGTATGAATACAACCTGAAGAATATCCCAAAACATATAGGGGATAATACGTAATTATAAAGATACATGAATATTACCCTCAATAAACCCAGAGTGCACAGCCTGGACCATAGAATCACAGAGGCCAGACATGTAAACGCTTCACATAAATACGGAAGCCCCGTAACACAGTATGGATTTCCAATAGCTTTGATACCACACTGACAGAACAAGGGAGTGGCTACAGTGGAATGCTGTTTTACTGACCTAGTTATGGAATTCTACACTGATCCCAAGGCTGATTAATATGACAACATCTGTACCCATTTCAACATGTATGTATATGACTATGACTTTGCTGTGTGTTGTTTACCTTTGCTCTTCATGCAGATGTAGCCATGTTTCTCTCTTTCACAGTTTCGAGATGACCACATCCCTGTGGTTCTGTTAGGACTGCTGTGCAGAAGCACCACACAGTTACCCTAGTCCAACACACAACAAACAATATTACAGTGAGACTACAAAAAAGAGACATCAGGGGCTGCACGATATCAACCAAGTACTGTCCACAATCAGGGTGGACCTCAATGTGACAGTATGTGACCCGCCTAATACCTTGACGAACTGATTCATCAAAACACCCATAAAAATGCAAACACATGAACTGTGAATGGCCAAGACACTGACTGATGGATGGATGGATGGATGGATGGATGGATGAATGGATGGATGGATGGATGGATGGATGGATGGATGGAGAAATGCATGATTGAATGGCTTGATGGACAGAAGAATAGATAGAGGCATGGTTGTATGGATGAATGGGTTGGTGGGTGGATGGATGAATGGAGGATGGCTGGTTGGATGGACAGGTAAATGCATGGTTGGATGGATGGATGGATGGATGGATGGATGGATGGACAGACATACAGATAGATGCACAGTTGAATGACTGGATGGCTTGATGATTGGATGGGAGGATAGATGGATGAAAGAATACATAGAGACACGGTTGGATAGATGGATGGAAGCATGGATGGATAGATAGATAGATGCATGGTTGGATGGATGAATGGCCTGTTGGGTGGATGGATGAATGGAGGATGGATGGTTGGATGGACAGGTAAATGCATGGATGAATAGATGGATGGATGGATGGATGGATGGATGGATGGATGGATGGATGGATGGATGGATGGATGGACAGACATACAGATAGATGCATGGTTGGATGACTGGATTGATTGATGATTGGATGGGAGGATAGGTGGATGAAAGAATACATAGAGACATGGTTGGATAGATGGATGGAGGCATGGATGGATAGATAGATGCATGGTTGGATGGATGGATGGAGGGGTGGGGGGATGGATGGATGGAAGGATAGATACATGATTGGATGAATGGATGTATGCATATGTGTGAGTTCTTCCAATACCGCGTTTTTGTTTTGTCCACTGTTGTCCACAGGCTCCCCAGGAGCCCAGTTTGTGTAGCTAAGCAATCCAGGCTCTGCCCACTTGAACTGTCCCTGTAAATCTGAAGTAAGCCCCACCCACAAATGGAAACTGGTGTTGGGCAGCAGAGTCACTAGGAAGGCTAAGAAAGACAAAAGGCATGGAAGAGTGTGAGAGAAGAGAATGTGTTGAACAAAAGAGGTCTGTCACACAGTGCGCTGGAGGATCGCCTTGGCTGCCAAAAGCAATCCTGTTGTTTCGGGGTTCCACAAGGGTGAGCTCTAGGACACGCTCAGATTATTAAAACCATGCTCCTCGGCTTGGCTCTCGTTACAGAGAAGGCAGCTTGAGCTCATTTTACATACGATTCAAGCATTCTTCTTTGTGAAACCAAACTGCACGATCAGCATGTTAGGCATGCCTCGGACCACAGAAGAGAAGCCAGACATATAAATCCTTCCTACGTTTTTCAAACTCATATTGCAACACAGTATGGATTTCTATGTAGCTGTAATGCCACCCTGGCTATACTATGACTGGCCACTGCGTGTAACACTGCATTAACCCTTAAGATCTTGGTGTGCTTTTTACAGAGATAACGGTCACCTGGCTACATGGTGTTTTCATGGACACATGGCAGCTGAGGGAACTCGCTGTGTGACAAAGCCTGTGATTGGATGGCGTTTTTTTTAAGGCGGCTAAAATGAAGCCACAGACACTATGCAAGCTTATAAGCTTTTGAAGCTGATTTTGGCATTGAACAATCATTACAAGCTTAATTTTGCTCAAAGTATACGGAGGACTTTAGAGTTCACAGATACTACAGTAAAAGCCTATTGCAATTAATTAAAATGCAAATACTCGCTATTAATGACTTAGAACGAGAGGAACAAAAAACAACAATACTGCTGAACGTGTGGACTTTAAAGGGAACATATGAAAAACTGATGTTTTCATTTCCTGCGCTCATACATTTGGGTATGTGGAGCACTTACCAACACTTAACCTGTAAAGTAAGACAATCATGTCAGTTTATGTGGACACACATGAGAGCTGACAAGCTGTTCTGTGCTGCCTCCCCCACCTCAAGTGGGGGCTCATTAAAATAATACCAACCCCATCTGAGTGTCTCTACCCATTGATTCAGAACGACCTTTTTGAAGTTTCACTATTTTTACAGCAGCTAGATTCTGCTGCCTTAGGCAACTGCTCCACCATTTAAGGTGGCATGAGAAAATGCAAACAAGCAGCTGGCAAATAAGAAGCTAGCTTCAGCCTAGCATGTCAGATGGCTTTTCCAAAGCGGGATTGATACCAACAGTCTGTGACAAAACAGCAGACGAGGTATATGTACATTTTTAAAAGTAATTATGCTTTGTGATTCTTTGGCCGTTTAGCACTAGCTAATATTCAAGGTAATACACTAATAGTACAGTAATGTATTGTACTGTACTTATATATTTGATTATAATAATGCATATTTTCACATCTATCTATCTATCTATCTATCTATCTATCTATCTATCTATCTATCTATCTAAATATTCGAAAATGCCATTACTTTACACAGGAGCCACTATAACATTAATGTTATTAGTTTTTTAGGTTAATGATTGTAAGACAAACTTAATCTGATTAACACATGAAAAGCATTAGAGTAAAATGAGAGAATGTTCACTGGCATTGGCCTACCCCATGGAGGAGGGGAAGGAGGTGTGGCTTATTATCATTATAAGGACAGGCGCTCAGGCGGCCGGTCTAAACACACCTTTCATTAAGATCCCAGAGTTGTGTCTAACCTCTAACCTTTCAGTTCATTCCACTGTATATTTCTAACCATAACAATAGAACTGCAGTAGGCAACAACTCGCTAAAGTCACATGCATTTTGTCTCTTCAAGGCTGCTCTTGTTACATGTGGTGTTGGGATAACCTTTACTCAATTTGCCGCTCGTTTACATTTACATTTATGGCATTTAGCTGACACTCTTATCCAGAGCGATTTACAAGGGTATTCATGTCACAGGTAGGCCAATGTAGTGTTAGGGGTCTTATTGGTGTAGCACAACATAGTTACCAAGACCAGGATTTGAACCCCAGTCTCCCACATGTTGTGGTGGCTCCCTGGTGGGTAGTGGTGTTGTCCACTGAGCTACACCAACCGCTACACTGCCACCATGATACTTCTTGTTAGGTTGTGGCTACATACCTCCGGTGCCCTAAGGCAACGTCTGGTTGTCTGTGGTTCTAACACCTGCTAATGTACATGGCTTAAACATATTTTAAATTTCACTTGACATTTGAAAGTGCAAGTGTGTGTCTGTACCTTGTTCGATGTGATTGGACACTGTCGTCAGTTTTGCCCTTTGAGATTGGCACATCATGTGGGCAGCAGACCAGGTGACGCGTCTCACTTCCTCTTGCCCAAACACCTTGTAACACTATAAGAGAAGGGGAGGGTTCAAAACATATATAAAAAACAAACATATCGTCGCTGTCCAAAGAAAAACATGTCCATTTTTGATGATTTTCACTTTAGTGCTTCATTTGATCACATGATCTGCTCTTTACACTGTGTGGAAATTGAATAAAGAATGGACCAACAGAAATGGCCCAAAACAGCTTGGAAAGACGTCTGGTTCCATTGACTTCCATTCAAATTAAATGAGGTTTTTGGCCTCTCCTGTAAAGTTGACATTTTGGAGATACCCGTTTTTCTTTGGACAGCGACGATATATAAACATATATAAATATAAACATGTAATATATATATCGTTGGTGGGACAGTTTTGTTTGTCCACTCTTCATGAAATTCACACACAGTGTAAACAGCAGCACATGTGATCAAATGAGGCACAAAAGTAAAAATCAAAAATGGGTGTGTCTAATCTGGTAGTGTAATGCAGTGCATTTATTTGATCTATATCTTTAGGTTAATCATTAATGAAGCATTCGCTATTGATCATGTATCACTGAGGATGACATTGTACATAGGATTTATACAGTAGAAGATCTTTTTCATCACCTTGTGAAGGAACGGACTCCAGCCATCAGGACAGCCTGCTGGGATGAGGGGTGGAGCTGGTGTGGGTGGGGGTGTTCCAGTTACATTTACTCTTTTACACACATATGGCATATCTGAATGGCACTTCCTATCTGCCCATTCACCTGAGAGGGATAGAAACAGTGAGTCAGCGTTACCACATATATCTACGTGATGTTTTTTTTTAATGACTGCTTATATCAAATACTGACCTACAGTACATCGTAAAGGCCCAGTGTATTACACCTGAAAGCATTTACACTATAACGAACACCTACAAAATAATTAACAAAAACTGCACTTCTTTTTTACCCCTCTGAAATCTTCTGTATGTATCATCTTCTGGTGGAACAGAACCCACAGTACACATCCTACCGTGACATGCATTCCACCAAATGTTACCACTAGTATGTACAAAAGAGAGCCATGAAGTGCATTGGCGAACCTTTAGACACAGATATGTAGACACACTTGCGGTCTCTAGTGAGCGGTTGAGGTTGCCCAGGTCCCCAGGCCACATAGTTGAGCACAGAGTGATCAGACCACCTGTATCGCCCATCATTCTCAAATGTGTGCAGTCCAATCCACCAGAGATCATTGTCTTTTTTTGTCGACATCTGGAAACATACAGACACACAAACAGACTTTAGTGAAATAGAAATAGAAGGTGGGAGTGGGTTGTTCACTTCATGCCAGAGATATCCTCAAGATATCTTTATGGCATTGCACACTGTAGGATGTTTATGTCTATGAGAGTATGGAGGAAAACATGAGGATGAGTGTGGATACTTTTGAAGCAGTAGTAGATGTAGTCACTAAGTCTAAATGTTTTGCAAGTTTGCTTCTTTTGTTTTGCACTGGAGCTACAAAGCTAATGTAGCTAACAAGGGATTCAAGCTTCTAGCCACCAGTTAGTAGAGTGGCCACTTTCATAAGCCCAAAAAGGTGACATCCCAAATCCAAAAGGAAATCATAAAGTGTGGTAGGGTGGGGCATGATACTAGAACGAAATTAAAATCATAACCTAACCTATATAACACATAAACGATCACTTTACTCAGCTAACTGGGTGGAATGGACAACATTCATGAGTCAGATGGGAGTTTACTAACTTGACTAGCATTTAGAGGGCTGAACTGTGGTTAGCCACTAGACGAGTGATGTCACATGACCTTGGTAAACCAATGAAATGCAAGGCATGTGTTTTGACACAGACGTCAGCCAATGGCACACACAATATCGTTTGCCAGTGAACATTTTAAGCAGTTCATTTCGAAAAGAGGATGTAGGACCGGGAGTTAAAAAACCCTAATTGATGACCCAATTTTTTAAGCTATAACTAATGTTTTGAAATGATATCTGATAATGTGAGGAATTTGTCTCAGTTTGTACATTAACATGAATTTATCTGCATTAGTATCCGATTTGACAGATTTTACCCACAATTTCCACCTGGGTTCAGGCCTCGTTTACATGATACAAATTCCTTGCGTATAAGCTGCTACCATTTGTCACTACTTTGGCCTTGTAGCCGCATTGCAAAACCAAAGATGAAAACTTCAGACACTGAACATGTCGTGGCGGAATAACCCCGCTTGGAGGAAAGGGCTAAACTGTATAAATATTTTATTTCCAAACTATTCCGTTAAATGACAGATGTAAACATGTTGGTGTACCTTCCGCACGGTTTTCGCCACAAACTGTCTCTCTTCGTTAGAGTGTATGGAGGCCAGGGAGGCGTCAAACCAGGAGCAAATCCTCTGGGCCTGTTCCCATGTGGAACGATGTTCAAACAGCTTATACTGAGCCTCCTCAAATTCCACCCACTCCAGATTAGAGTCTACACACATGGGCACAAACCATATTCCACACATTTACCATCAAGTGAGCTTCTTTCATTTTTGGTTAAACAGATACAGGGCTGTCAATATCTATCTCCTTTACATTTCTACCCTGTTACACATAGTGACCCAAACACAGAAATACACAGACGGAGCACTGAAGATGATCCAGCATTACAGACCTTCAGTTGTCTCAGGCTCCAGCTCCGCTTTCCCTGCATCAGACAAAACACAAATGTTCAGACTCAAAACATAAACGTTCAGTGTGTATTTGTCTCAGTGTGGTTTATGTGGAGAGACAGAGAGATATTACCTTTTGGTATTTTGCAGATCCAGTCCAGTTCAGTATCGCATTCTGCCTTTAGCCAGTTCATATCTGCAGGGTTTGCTGCTCCACACCGTGCTGTGCTATACGGACCCCTGCCAAAGTTCTGATAGGACACCTGATGGAAAGAGAGACACTTCAGCCTTATAAAGACATTACAGTAATCAAGGAAGTCAGAGACCACCCTTAATTTATTTCATTTCCAGAGAAAGCTGCCAATACGTACAACTTATGCCATTTTCAGAGCCAGGGAACAGAAGCATCAACAACTGAAAACCTATAAATGACTATATACAGTCATCAGCAAGAAAATAGCTGCACACAGAAGGAATCAACCGACAGGAATAAAACTTGGTGGGTGGGTTTGACATTGTAAGACATGTGATGTGAGGAAGGATGGGCCTTATCACTGTACCTTACAGACCTAACAGCCACAATTACGGATATTCAGTGAGCAGTGATGCCTCCATGAGTCATCCTGTTAGTGACAGCACTATTGCCTGACGACTGCACAATGCAGGACTACATGCACACAGACCATTACGACGACTGTCCTTAACACCAGGTCACCATCACCAAAGACTGTAATGGTGTCATGCCAGACTGTCATGGAGTGATTCAGAATGGCAGCAGCTCATCTTCCGTGACGAGTTCCGCTTTTGTCTTGGTGGAGACAACCAACAAATCCGTGTGTGGAGGCACCGTGATCAGCTCCAACATTTGTTGATGTTACAAGTCACATGTCCTGAAGGCCTGGTGTCATTCCACCCCTAACCGGAAAATCTGAAGGGACTGTGTGAAAATATTCAAACTGCATGGGATGGATTATCGCTGACACCATAAGGAACCTCTGTAATGCCAAGACTTCTGGAAAGAGGGATTTAGACACATAGCGTTGAGCTGTCTCCTCACAGTGGAAGGATGGGTGTGCAGTAGGGATGGAGTTTGATGTTCTCCTTTCTCAACGATGAAAACTTTAAGTGCTGTTTGTCTGGTCACAGTTATGGTGCACTACTAGGTCTTGCACAGTTGTAAATCTAATGTCCTCTAGTTATTTTAATCATTGGTTATCACTTAAAGGGTTATTAATAGGAGGGTTGATGTAGCTCAGCGGATAACACCACTACCTGCCACGGAGTCACCACCACATGTGGGAGACTGGGGTTCGAATCCCAGTCTGGGTGACTAGGCTGTGCTACACCAATAAGAGTCCTTGGGCAAGACTCCTAACCCCACATTGGCCTACCTGTAATGTGATTAACCTTGTAAGTCGCTCTGGATAAGAGCGTCAGCTAAATGCCATAAATGTAAATGTAATAAATGAACTGTTCAGTGTTAATACATAGCTAAATAAAAACAGTTAAGAGATAAACTTAGGAAATGAAGTTCATTTCGTACATTTTCACAGGTTTGAAATAATGAAGCTAATAAGATTAGCCGGTACCTCCAGAAAATTGTGATTACAGATTTATCTAAATTCAATTTAACCCAATGGCTTGCACTCTTTCCTAATACACTTCACCACATCATTACTGCATTAAACGTTATATAACATGAAAGTAAATCCATGTCTGGACAAAAGCTGGCTGATTTATATATATACATACAATGATTCTAAAATCACAGCTGTATAACACTGAGAATGAGGTTACAATACAATTAATATTCAGAACGCCTCATACATTTAATCTACTTGATGAGAAATGACCATAAATAGATCATCACAGTGAACTAAGTCATTGCATATTGATGTAATCGTGAAATATTTAATAAAACATCAATATCTTAGTTTAGTTCATCATTTAAAAATGTATGATGGGAGTACAGGCTCACATACAGCTGATCCATCACTCCATGTCCAGCTGTCAGTGTTCCGGCGGGATAAACCGATCCAGATCCAATGCTGCTCGTGATCCTCCTCATCCCTACACACACAGACCAGACAGACACACACACAGGATTCAACCAATCAGACACTAAGGCTGTGTTCAGACTGCAGGCAAACTGGACTTTTTTCTCAAATCATATCTTTTCTACGATTGGTCACATTGTTTGCATCAGATCAGATCAGATTTGTGTGACCAAACATCATCAATCTAACACCAACAACCTACAAGCCATAGCTTGGTGTGGTAATGATGTAGGCATCAGTAACTACATAGCCACGTTGGTGAGGTGGCGGAGAGTAGGAGATGCATTTTGTTTTCCATCACTCTGTCGGGTCAGGGTTCACAACTCTTTGGTGCTCTTCCTGAACCCCAGCACCACCATCACTCTGGCTTTGACATAGCCGTTGTTTGGTGGGATGCAAGTGACGCAAAAGGCACAAGACTGAAGCTTGATTCAAGCAGCTAGAGCGTCCAGACTGAGACGTTTCTGTAACAGTCTGATTGGAATTGCATTTTAAACCACCATTAAATTTGATTGGGATCTAATTTGCCAAAATGGGATTTCATCTCTCTCCAGACTATCAAAAATCATCTGGATACAATCTGGATAAGCCAAAAATCAGATCTGGGCTGGTCGTCCGAACACAGCCTAATAGACTAAACAAAATGCTAACTTGTTTTGTGAGATAAACTTGATTACTCATGCCTGAGACTGTCCAAGGCAGAAAGAATTTTAGTACATGCATCATTTACACATTCAGTATCAAGGCATTGTGGGCGTGGTCATGGTTTGGAGAGCAGATAAGCGCCATCAAATCTGGCAAATCAAAGGATCAGCCAGTACGGCCAGGGCCCATATTAAGACTGTCCCCGCATCTCATCGGAAGGCTGAGTGATAAGTGTGCTACTAGAACCAATCATCCACCAAATCCACTACCAAGCTACCACATGAGAAGCGCTGGAAAAGTGGAGATAAGAAGTTTTACTTTTTTATGACACATACCGTGTCCTTTTTAGATCTGTTTATGGAGTGTATTAAGTAAATAACACAGCGAGTATAAAGCACACATACCCACCCGCTGCTTTTCCATAACCAATATCCTTATCTTCTAAAGTCAACAGCTTGATGCAGCCCTACTTCGCAGGCAATGGCAGCTTCTCACAACAATGCAGTAAGGCCACTCACCCGAAGGTCTCATGAAGGACCTTAAAGACGAAAGCTTCCTCATCGGGGTTGCCAAAGCTGACCAGCTCAGCGCCGTGCTTCTGACAAAATATATGAGCCTGGATCCACGTCAGCTTCTTATCCAGCTCCCCCGCATGGAAGACCTGCAAGAGCCGGCAGTGAGAACACACATGTGCATGCATGCTGCCAATGACAATCCCACCCACACATCCAGCAATCCACAAAGTATAGCGTTGGGCAATGTAACGCCTCCCTTGGTATCAGTGTCACACAACAATACTCATTTTGGCCGTAGTGTTTTCCATACTCTACAGAAGCTCAGCTAACTGCATCGACTTTTTAAGTGACTTTATATACAAGACAGGCATTAAATAAATAAACAAATAAACAAATAAATAATTACATCATTCGCTGGGTGCTTTGGTCTCAATGTGTCATACGCTGCATCTGCCTTTTGGAAAAATGCTTTACATTTACAGTTAACGTTTCTAATACTGATTATTCGGTGTCGTTGTTCTCAGTACTGTGTACTGTATGTGTTTTTGTGCTGCACAATGGTCCTCAACTTGGACCAACTGATCTCCTGATCAATCCGATCATCAACTGATCAAGACTCCACTCAGACTTGTTCCTAACAGACACATGACTCTTAACTCATCAGTAGCTGATTTTCGACTCAGGTCAGACTCACTTTACTCCTAAGTGACCCATGACTTGACTCAGAAACTGAATTACTACTCAACTCAGGCTTGACTGACTGACTTGTGACTAGACCCGAACCATATCATTCAGTAGATGTGGTGTTTTATGAATGAGGCAAAACCAGCAGTTTTGAGCTACTCACTTCTGTCCATCAAATAGGAGACCTGACTCAGACTCAACCCTTGGGGACAGGAGACGTTTATTAAGACCCCTACCTCAGTCACTCAAGACTCAATTCGGACTTGCACTACAGTGACTGAAGACTTCATTCGGACTTGTATCATGGAGACTTGGGACTTTTAAATTCTCAGTTGTCAGCTGTGAGAACAGAGGGATGTAACAGCTGAAATGAACCATGACTAAGTCATACACCGTGTTCCAAATGATTATGGAAATGAGAATTTTCTCTGATTTTCCTAAAAGGTTGATGCAAATGACAGTCAGTATCATTTTTTAAGTCATCAGCCGTTAGAGTATATATTGAATTTTATAAAAACAATTCTCCCAATCATGACGGTATTTTTCTCAACAGAGTTTAAAGCATTTTATAGTTTGTAAAGAACTGAAAATGGTCATTTGTTGAACTTGCAGCATTAAGAGGTCACATTTACTGAGCTATTTCAATCAAAAACATCTTACCAGGCCAAGTTACATGTTAACTCCTAGATATCACCTCATACTTCCTGCATCCACAGAACTTTAGAGTTTTTGCTTGATTGTCTTTGCAGGACGTCAAAACATCCTCCCAGAGCTGTGGTTTTGATGTGAACTGCCCCCACCCCCAATAAATCTTCTGCTCGCGGAAAATCTGAAGATTCTCAATAGGGTTGAGGTCAAGGGAGGATGGTGGCCACACCATGAGTTTCTCTCCTCTTATGCCCATAGCAGCCAAATGCACAGAGGTGTTCTTTGCAGCATGAGATGGTACATTGTCATGCATGAAGATGATTTTGCTATGGAAGACAGAAAAAACGTGGACAGTCTGAAACTCTAAAGGTCATTTTCACACCTCCAGGGACCTAAAAGGACTCTCTCCCTATGATTGATTCCAGGCCAAAACATGACTCGCCCACCTCCTTGCTAAAATCGCAGCCTTGTTGGGACATGGTGGCCATCCACCAACCATCCACTACTCCATCCATCTGGACCCTCTAGAGTTGCATGGCACTCATCAGTAAACAGGACTGACTGAAAATGAATCTTCGTGTATGTTTGGGCCCACTGCAACCATTTCTGCTGGTGAGCACTGGTTAGGGGTGGCCGAATAGTAGGTTTATACACAACTGCAAGCCTCTGGAGGATCCTACACATTGAGGCTGGTGGGCCACCAGAGGCACCAGCAGCTTCAAATACTTGTTTGCTGCTTTGTAATGGCATTTCAGCAGCTGCTCTCTTAATCCGATGAATTTGCCTGGCAAAAACCTTCCTCATCACGCCTTAATCTGCATGAACCCCTCTGTGCTCTGAATCAGCCACAAATCTCTCTTCACAGTACCATGATCACGCTTAAGGTTTCGGGAAATATCTAATGTTTTCATTCCGCGTCCAAGGCATTGCACTATGTGATGCTTTTTCGGCAGCTTGAAAGCTGTGGCTTGATTAATAATGTGGAACATCCTTCTTAAGTAGTTTCCCTTTTATTGAGTTCACCTGGCAAACTAATTGTCACAGGTGTCTGAGATGGATTTCAGTGATCCAAAGAGCCCTGGGACACAATACCATCCATGAGTTTAAATGAAAAAACAACAAATTGAATCTTTATGACACTTAAATCCAACTTGCATAATAATTTGGAACGCGGTTTAATCTGCTTTGCACAAGAAGGTGGATGCAGTCCATCACTCCATCCCTGCTGCAGGAAATCTTGGGGAAAATAAAGGCTAAGGAAGCTAACCACAACAGAAAAGCTTGACCCAACATTATAGGTGAAAGAAGGCACTAAAAGAATTTTAGTACTTGCATCATTTACACATTCAGTATCAAGGCAGACCACCAGCTGGAGGATTGTGGCCGTGGTCATGACTTGGAGAGCAGATAAGAACCATCAAATCTGGCAAATCCGACTGAAAGACCAGATGAGCAGACAGCAGCAACGAATCAACAAGCCAGTACGGCCAAGGCCCATATTAAGACTGTCCCCGCATCTCATCGGAAGGCTGAGTGAAATGTGTGCCACTGGAGCCAATCATCCACCAATTCCACTATCAAGCTACCATATAAGAAGCGCTGGAAACGTGGAGATAATAAGATTTATGTCTCTTTTTAATGACATGTCATTATGGGACGTGATTTAAAGTACTAATGAAATCCACAAAATGTTCATACAAGCATGTTGTGACATACTGTCTTGCAATTTATCAAAATAACAATTGATACTGCCATGCAGCCCAACTCTTTTGGGCACCAGGTTTGGGGTTTTATATAGTATATTATTAGTTAGATGCTGAGTGGGGCAATTAACAGCCTGTGGCCTTAAGAATCCTATCTGAATATCAAATTTGACTGAAATCATTCCTAATGGGTTTATCAGGCCTCCTGGACAGTGTTTAATTCAAAACATAATGAAGTATTAACTAAAATATTAGTAAAAAATGTTCTTAAATTAAATATGTTACAATTTATGGCAGAACTGAGCGATTTACACACAGACTGAAGCTGATTTCGTCTCACTGACATTGAACTAATCAAGCGCCTACTATGATGTGCACTGAAAACCTGTAGGTAATGTCCACACTAATGAAGTACAGAAGATCAGGACCATTATCTCTATTAAGGCCAGACCTGGACATTTCACTCAATTACATTCACAAAGGTTGTATATCTCGCGTTTGGAAACTACCATCACACACATACAGACCACACACACACACCACACATACACACCACACACACACCACACACATACCTTGTAGCAGTGGCGCAGCGTGCCGGATGTTTTCCACTCAGGAGGGCAATTCCCGATGAGAGGGGGAGTGGGCTGTGGTTTGGGGGGTCCAGGGGAGATAGAGGAGTCTTTATCTTGTCTGCAGATGTATTTGGCGTGTGCACTCATGCACTCCTTCACCTCCCACAGGCCTGTAGCGTGGCCTGTCACCATGGCAACACATCCGCCTTTTATAGGGGCTGGAGGTAAAAGGATGTCACAAGAGAGACGTGGGTGAGTTTGACCTTTCCAACCTGCTTGTCGTCTATTTCACTACTCGAGTTAACTCCAGGTAACAAGGGCATGCATGCATGGTAAATCATATGTATGTATAGCAAAATGACAAAAATAACCCTAAACTTTAAAAGGTTATTTTTAAAATACGTTTTTATTAAACTTTAAAAGTATTTGAGTACCTTAGTACTTCAGTGACATCATAGCCTCTATATAGCATTTAGTTATTAGACTGCAAAATGAATAGCAATGGTTTGGCCAAGAGTCTTTGATTGGATAGAGGAGATATGAGGTCAACATAGCTTTACAGAAATGCAAGCTTTTATTCACACTGCAAGAAAATCAACAATAGACCCATTTTATTAAAAGATTAACCGTCTAGACAAGATATCGTCGCTGTCCAATGAAAAACATGTATCTCCATTTTTGTTGATTTTTACTTTTAGGCCTCATTGGATCACAACACTGCTTGGAAAGACGTCTGGTTCCATTGACTTCCATTCAAATGAAATGAGGTTTTTGGCCTCTCCTGTCCATTTGGACTTTTATGCATGATTGTAAAACGACAGCTGCTGTTTACACTGTGTGAGAATCGCGTGATGAATGGACCAACAAAAATGGTCCAAACATGCTTGGAAAGACGTCTGGTTCCATTGACTTCCATTAAAATTTAAAGAGCTTTTTGATCTCTCCTGTAAACTTGCCATTTTGGAGATACTTGTTTTTCTTTGGACAGCAACGATATGTATGTTACAGCTTTCAGAAAATCTAATTCTAGATCTAGAACACTCCTGTTTTGATCATCACTGTAATGATTGATTCTCTATGATTGAAGCTGAAGCGTGCTTAAACATTCATACTCCACTAATTCTGTACTAAACTTGAGGTTACAAGACAATGCCGAAACAAGATATCGTCGGTGTCCAAAGAAAAACATGTATCTCCATTTTTGTTGATTTTTACTTTTATGCCTCACTGGATCACATGAGCTGCTGTTTACACTGTGTGGAAATTTCATGAAGGATGGACCAACAGGAATAGCCCAACACTGCTTGGAAAGACGTCTGGTTCCATTGACTTCCATTCAAATAAAATGAGGTTTTTGGCCTCTCCTGTAAAGTTGCCATTTTGGAGATACCTGTTTTTCTTTGGACAGCGACGATATGCTAAGACATTTTTGATTTTAAGATTTTAAGATCACATACAGCACAAGATATTTTTTCTTAGTTTAAGAAACCTTCATTTCTCTTCATATTTATATATACGCTTAGCTGGATTCCGCATAAAATTAACAGCTAACTATAAATATAGACCAAAAGTTCAATGCATGGCTAAATATAGCAGCAGTAGCCATTTTGAGCCTTTAATTGGTCTTTGTCTAAGTTCCCGGCCTTAAACCTCTAATTTATCCACAACAAAAACAAACTCAACAGCCAAAATCCTCTCTGTGATGACAGGGTAAGTCTGGGGATATGCTTTTACCGACTGTAACTGTCTGTCTGTCTGTCTGGTGGTTAGGAAGGAAGCTAATCAGATTTTCCCAACGTGCTGTGTTTTCTCATATTACTGGACTGAACAGTGGTGCTGAAACCGGTCTGATAACTTTTCTGTTTGATGGTCATGATTAACAAGTGATGTACAAATGTGGTGTTCCAATGTACGTGTTCCTACAGACCCATGTGTGTCTGTATACCTGGTTGGTCCCGGTTCCAGTTGGTGAACGTCAGCTCCTCTCCAGTGAGCCAGCGGAAAGGGCCAGTGCTGTTCTCATCCTGCAGACCCAGCCAGAAATGATCCTCTGAGCGGCCGAACACCAGACTGTTCACAAATGCCTGCTCAAACCTGCAAACACAAACAATACACAGCATCTGTTAGCATATCCGATAAATACTGTATCATACACATAGAGCCCTGTGCAGAAGTCAGAGTCCGTGCCTAATTCTTAATTTCATTTGAAGCTGAAAAAGCCATTTAGTATAAATAATTTACTTTTAGAATCTGGAAAAACTGAGGCATGGCGTCTTGGCAGCTAGACATCCATTCAAACCCGCAGTGCTGAGTTGTCTTCTCAGAGTGGAGAGATGAAAAGATAAAGACTCTTTCAGATCAGAAGCAACAGTGGAGCTTGGTGGTGGCTAGTTTGGTGGTCTCCCAGGTGTTCCATACTTGCCAGGAACCCCATTTCTCCGCACCTTTTAATTAGCTTTTGAACTACTGTTTTGCAAACTCAGTTTCCTTTGACTTCATCATTTATTATATAAACTGACACGCTCATACCTCCTCGGATATGTCCCCTGAAAAATGAATAACTTCTGCTTAATGATAGTTTTGGTTGGAAATGAAATGAAGGTGGTCTCTGACTTTTGCACAGTGCTGAAAAAACTGTAATTGACTAATATGAAGAAATTAAATAAACATGACTCATAGACTCACACAGTATGAAGACAATATTAAAAAAGGTTATTCTGCAAATCATCTCAGACTGTACACTGTATTTATATCTTCTGATTTGTTTCAGTGTGTTGTCTGTGTTTAAGTGGTACACAGCTTATATAACCTTCAACTGCCAATAAAACTGGACACCCGGAAGCAGCCTACGGAAGCCTAAGGTTACCATGCCTAATATGGGAGCTGGAAAAAATCCATTCATTTGAGCATCCATATGTTTTGTGATACTTTATCAGTTTTTAATACTGTGGTACTATTGATACTATGGTATAAATTTTTAATTAATAGTTGTGCAAATATGTGCAAATATTGGTCGCATGCATCTCATCTCAAGATCCAACTCTTTCACACCAGCATACACGAGTAGGGCAAACCGCTAACATTAGCATTAGCAAATCTGTGCATATGGTGCTGAGTTTTCATACTATGACAATTGTCCTGAAATTAGATTAAACAGCCAAATGCCTTGCCTTGATTACAGCATCCCAATATAAAGCAATATACTAAATCATAACTCCTCTATCGTGATAAGCATTGTAACAGCAGCTTCTTGCCAACACACAACCCTAATGCTTAAGGCCAGTGTCAGTTGAAGGTGTAGTAACCCCCTCAGCTCTGGGCTGCAGAGCAGTGAAACTGCGTTCTCTGTTGCAACTGAGCTCCATTCACTACTTTTGGAACGAGCTGCAAGGATCCAGAAATGAACACCCAACAGTGCCTGACCTCATTAATGCTCTGTGGCTGAATGCAATCAAATTCTCACAGACATTTTCCAACATCTAATGTCAAGTAATACCAGAGTCTTTTACTGCAGCACAGAGGGGCTGTGCAGTTTGGGTGCCCCAGGTCAAGTGAGTGTTTTGTTGACCTACAATAGGTGAACACATCCTGCACACACACCTCTGCGCATCTTAACGCTCTAACACTAAGCTCAGTGTCTGGATGTAGGCCATATCAATGTTCAGTGACTCTTACATGTATGAATTGTGCAGTTGGGCCAGATTTGGTGGATGCTGTCCCTGACCCAGTTCTGAGGAGAGTTTCCTGTAGACTGGGATTTTAGCCACCGCTGGTAGACCCGTATGACCATATGCTTCCATACACCTGCAGATTCAGCTACTTCCTTCACACTATGGTCTTTGGTACGCCCAAATACAATCACCCCTTTTAGCCAATCAGTAACATCTGCTTTAGAGCCGTTTCCAACACATGGACCAAGACACTCACTGCACTGTAGCACCTCTTCTCAATCTATGAATCCCGTCACTCACACCCTGCAGGTATTTATAGCCCCGCTCTCCTCGTGCAACATCATCTGCAGGATCCTGAAGTTACTACCCCCTTAAATGCACAAGGTGACTCATTTTTTGTCCAGCTTAAAAATAGAGCATTAATATTGGCAGGAAAATGTTCATGTCAAGTGCTAGAAAATCAACAGAACATGTAATTGGACCAGGAGTGTTCGAATCTTTGCCTATCTCTATCTTTAATAGACTTGTTCCCCATTTTTAACTGTGAACATCTTGAATCAGACAGTAGCTTGTTGGGCTCAGGCACTTTCTTTTATGAACCCAGTTGTAATGCACATGCTGATGAATATTACCTGTTGCTGATTACAGTTAATGTGGAGTTTTTGCTGGCACATGCTCTTCTGGCATTGTTAAAGGTCACAGACTCCTCTCCAACCCAGAAACACGACGGATTGTGCCATTTCCAACCCTGGATGGAGAATTGAGGAAGAGGTGGGTGGAAAGAGAGAGAGAGAGAGAGAGAGAGAGAGAGAGAGATGTATCTGTATGCATATATAATCTTGTACTGAGGGAGATGGAAGAAAATTCAAGATAAACAACACAGGCTCTCAAAAGAAGCCAAATAACCCAAAGGCGTCCAGCTGTCAGCCCAGCCGCTCACGTTGGGGACAGATGTGTTCTCTCTCTGGGTGCTTGACCTCTCAGTTACACCGAATGCAGACAGTCTCATAGGATATGAATGCCAAACAGAATCAGCTTAACTTAAATTAGAGAGTTCTCCTCTCATCGCTGTCTTACCCGAACCTCACACACTGTAATCTTAAGGGAAAGGTAAAGGGTAACTTTCCAGGACAGGGAGAAAATGCTGAAAGCTACAGCATCTACACGATTCCAATTCTTTTAATCCAGCAGATCACAGTCAGTGTAAAGAACAGCTGCGGTTTTTAACGCTCCAAAGGAATGAATTTAAACAATGGGACTTTGACTAGACAGCAGCAATGTTTTCCTTTGCTGTTTTGCTGCATTTGGTAGCTTGTGACCCATTTGGTGGGCCCAAATGTAGCCTTTGACCTTTAACCTTTGACCTACTGACTGAGCCCTCTAGGATGCAGCTTTTTTCTGTGGGAGCTCATATTGCACATCAGACAAACAGAGAGCAAAGTAAAGGAACACACACTATTTCTCGGACACAGAGGCTATTACAAAGCGAGCGAGGAGATAACAGAGCCATAAAAATTACAGAATGGGAAGAACTTGGAAAAAAGAAACAATACAGGGCCAGGAGGATAGAAAGACAATGAAATTAAGCGAGCAGAGTTAACTAGGAAGCGAATAATTTGCACGTAGAGGATTTTGTGAAATTAAGGGAGAAAGAGAGCTGGCTAGATTGGCAAACAGGTTGAGGAAGGGGGATGAAGATGGAGTGGAGGGGACCTAGGAGGAACTCGACCAGACTAGAGGTGTCCTGTGATGCAGTGGAAAGTTTCTGTGTGATACCGCATGTCAGACGAACAGTTGAGACAGATGCACAGCAGGTAAAAAGGAACACATTGAATCAGGTACACCGAGGAGGATGACCCGGCTAGCGAGAAAAGGATCCATAAAAATTAAGAATGGGAAGCTTTAAATGAAAGACAGGGCCAAGAGGGATAGAAAGAATGAACCAGAGTGAAGGAAAAAACAGAATAACAGAGAGGAATGAGGTCAGAAAGAGAAATAGATTTAACAGATGCATGAAGAGACTCACAACCTGGAATGTCTGAGGGTGTGTGTGTGCGTGTGTGTGTGACCTCCTCAGTGTTCAGGTTCACAGCGTGCGGTTGTGGGTGACGAGGCTGGACCTGTGCGTGTGTGTGAGACTGCAGTATTTACAGTGCGTCTCTGGCAGGTTTGTGCAGACTGACTACATCTGGAGTTTCAACTGCATGACACAACAACACTGAAAAGATCCTTTATGTGGAGAGAGAGCGAGAGAGAGAGAGAGTGAGAGAGAGAGAGAGAGAGAATGAGAGAAATAGAGAGAGAATGAAAGAAAGACAGAAAGAGAGAGGGAGAGAGGGAGACAGAAAGAAAGAGTCAGAAAGAGAGAGAGAAAGAGAGAGAGGCACAGAGATAGTGACAAAAACATAAAAAGAGAAACAAAAAACAAAGAAAGAGAGAAACAGAGAAAACAAAAAAACAAAGAGAGAGCAATGGAGAGAGATACAGACAGAAGGAGAAAAAGAGAGAAACAGTGAGAAGCACAAAGAAAAGAGAGACAGTGAAGGAGAGTGGAAAAGGGAAAGGCAACACTCCCTTATTCCCACAGTAACACACTGCAGAGCACACAAGGTAGAGGTAAGAGAGGACAGATGGAGGGCCAGCAGCACTGGCCCCCTGTTCGGGCAGTGTCTGAGCTCATGGGGAGTTCTAGGCTCTAAACTTCCTACTAGCTGGAATATTATCCAACACAACACTAAGCACGGCTGTAAGTCGCTCTGGATAAGAGCGTCTGCTAAATACCTTAAATGTAAATGTTGAATGTAAAGGGAAAGAGATGAAGATAAAGAGGTGTAGAGTACCGGTCTGCATCCGTGGTCCTGGATCCGTCCATCCGTCTTCTGAGCAGTTTTCTTACAGATGGAGGGCAAAGAGAAATTACAGGGGCTGTCGTTCCACCGACCCTCCTACACACACACGCACACGCACACACACACGCACACACACACGCACACACACACACACACACACACACACACACACACACACACAGAAAATTCATGAGTTATATATACACTGTATATAGTGCAGACGTATCGATTTCATTCTGTGTGTATGTTTTTGTGCTCATCATACAATTTAACCCTTTAAAGCCCAAGTCACCAATAGAAGCATGGTGTAATTTACAGGGGTGTGATATTCATGAATGGAATCCCAAAAAGGGAAAAAATTATCCCCAGCTGAAAGGAATGTGGAGCTGTAGATTAGCTTTTTGGCGACATCGGCGGTGTTGTACAAAAACGCAGCATCACACAGAGAGATACATTTCAAAAACAGCTGTGGCAAATCAGTAGGTGGTCTGATCAAATGACAAACTGAGACTGCCTCAGACAAGCTAGTGAGCTGAAACAGCTGACCTGACGGTGTTTACAGAGGCTTGTCATCTACATGTTTTTTTTTCCTATTAGAATCTTATCTCTGGTTAGGAAAGCAACCAAGCAACTGACGATCTGTATACAGCTAAAACACAAACAATCGGTCGATATTATATTTCTAATATAAGCTACGGCTGTTGTAGCGCAAAAAAAGGGTTGTCAAAACAAAACTCAAGTGTGATAAACTGTAGGTTAAGAATATTATGTCAGAGCTTCACCGCCCCCCACTTTCAGTTTCTAATTCTAAAGTTTAGCTGCCATGTTGACTGTGTTCAAGGTGCAGAATACAGGCAGCCCTTGGGAGTCCAGAATACCCTAATTTACTTCTTGAATGTCTCAAATTCAAAGTTCTAGGGGGAGGTCCTTAAAAATGAATGAACCTATAATGGTATGCTGCCTGTTAAGAGTTAAACAGACACAATCAGTCAAATGCAGATTCATTGTTCACCCCTGATCTATACTGATTGTGTTTCTGTCTATACTAGTCTTATAACCAACTACTGGAGACGCAGCCCTGGTCTGCCTCAGGGTGGTGCTGTAGCAGTCAACTTCACCCAGTTGGTACTTCATACCCTAGCAACTGTAACTATGCTCGGGATACTTCTGAGAAACATTACTATATTTATAAATATGAAGAACTCTACTTTTTATGGCCCTAATGTAGCATAAGCACAGCCCAGCGGTGCCCTATCAACCACCCGGGAAGGTCCAGCTCCAGCACACCTGCCTCTAATGTTCAGATGCTTATGAAGGCCTTCATTATCTGGATCAGGTGAGTTAGATCAAAGCTGGAGCTAGGCTGGTGGTCAATCTCCAGGACCAGGATTAGGCAGCCTTGGCACAGCCTATGTAGCAAAACCAACACACGGCCAAGAGAAAAGGACTGGAATTTCAGGCAGCTGAGAAAAGTGGATGCTGTGGGCAAGAGTTTCTTCCTCTGGCATGAACTTTGCCTGACAGCTCTGCGGAATGTTTAGAGGGAAAACCGGAAATGCGTAACAGCTCCCCTTTAAAACCTAAATCAGCAGGGCATCGCACCTCACCTGTATATATACTCTGTCCTCCAGTGACAGATCTTAACCAACCAGTAATATCGTTTTTGAATACTAACACTAACACTAAACCAAGCACTCCAGTCCTAGTAGTTAATTTCCTTCATCACAGTTCATAGAACAAAACATAGATCTCAACTTTCAAACTGTCATGATGTTATATTTGTTTTTGTATGAAGAACAGTAGATCCAAAATTATTAATTTATTAATAATTATTAGTAAGATTTTACTATAGTCAGCAGTTACTGCTCACAGTAAAAGACTGTATTCCCCCATTTTACTCTGAAAGTAAACTTAAAATATTTTTAAGGCAGCACTGAGCTGTACTGCTCAGCATTACGGCATGATGAAAGCAACTGCGTTTCTTTCCATGTATTTTAATATGTTTTATGTTTTTTTACTTTGAAGGGTTAAATGCCTCCAATTCCAAATTCCTGATCATCTCATTTCTGAGCCACGTAGCACAGCAGAGTGACTCAACATGGCTGGGCAGCTCGAGCTAACTGTCTACGCTTATTGCAGGGCGCCTGACCAAAACAGCTCTCCGGGAAGCGGAGGAGACTATTGTGCAATGCCTCCATCATAATAATAAAGCAGCCAAGCGCCTTTCGCCAGCACGTCCGGTCAAAGCCTGCATATTAGCAGACCGCTTCTTTCAGGACAACTGTGCACTAATGCTAAATGGAAAAGATTTCACAACCAAGGGTTTCGTTCCATTACGCTGCTTTTGGATTCTCAATAACTGAGACTGCCCTTCTGTCTTCTTCAAGGTTTTCATTTATTAGGTGTTACTGAGCTGTAGTCCTCGGGATATTTTGTCAGCATCCATTAATAAGTCGAGAAGCAACCTACAACTCGCTGACCCATTTATATGTCTACCTGGGCACATTCAGGTTTGTGACATCAAGGTATTGAAGTTTACAGCTCTGATTTGTAAAGTTGTAATGCTGAATGTATATGTAAGGGTTTCTACAATCAACCAGAAATGCAGCAAAGCAAAGTGTCCCGAAACCACCACCTACAGTCGAGCCAGAACAATGATCTAAGACTACTATACTGTAAAAATATATCCTAGTGCTTACATTGATAATCAAAATCAGTATGTATATGTTAGCTCCTAAAAAGCTCCAGACATCACAGAGTAAATATTAGAAAAGTCTGTTCTACGTTAAACACCCAGCATAGCTAATGAGTAGCTTCACTGACAGTTCTCTGTTCAACATTCCTAGGCAGCCCCTTATACAGAACTAAAATCCCTCTCCAGCTTTTATATGGCTGTAACAGTCATGGACAAACAGCCAGACAGAAAAACAGAAACACATGACAATAAAGGAGCGGACAAATTAACATACGCTCATATATACGGACAAACGAACGACAGGCAGCTACAGAAATCAAATACCATGAGATGCTCACGATACTCAGTGTCACAATATTTCCTTTATATAAAACTTCTCACAAGAGCCAGGTGTGCAACATTAGAAAGATTATTTAACACTTCACACACTGAACTGAAGTAAATAAAATTAAACTAGACTAACTCTGCTGTTATCTTAAAAAATAAAATAAAAAACGCTCATCTGTGTTCTAGGAGTTCTGACTCAGAAGAGCATATTGGGACGTACTGCCATGCCTTTCATCTTAATAACAATGACTACTGACACATCACCCAGTCCTAATCGTGTACTGGATCAATGGGGTACCACATTCACATAGCTGTGAATGATGTGGTGTGGCAGGACAGTTGGTGCCTAATATGAAACAGCAGCTGCATTTAAACTTTCTAGACCATACAAATCTGGATATCTGTTATTAATGTATATCTGGATATCTGTTAGTAATGTATATCTGGATATCTGTTATTAATGTATATCTGGATATCTGTTATTAATGGATATCTGGATACCTGTTATTAATGTATATCTGGATATCTGTTATTAATGGATATCTGGATATCTGTTATTAATGTATATCTGGATATCTGTTATTAATGGATATCTGGATATCTGTTATTAATGTATATCTGGATACCTGTTATTAATGTAATTTATCCCTATTCATATACATAATGTTAACTGAATGTTGTATATCGTTTGTGTCGAAAGAAAAACAAGTATCTCGTTTTTTTACTTTTATGCATCATTGGAACACAGCAGCTGCTGTTTACACTGCATGAAAACCACATGATAAACAAAAGACCAACAGAAACAGACCAAAACCGTCTGGGTCCATAGACTTACAATAAAAAATTAAATTAGCTGTTTGCCATGTCCTGTAAAGTAGTTGCAATTTTGGAGATACTTGTTTTTCACTGTACTGCGATGATATGTAATGTTAATAATGGAAGAATAGAGCTAAATCTTTGGGTACTATTGTGCTGTGGGCCTTGCATGTCAAACACTACATATTATACACTAAGCTACCAGCTAGCTAGCTACCATTATATTCAGTGTGCATCCTGTATCAAGAAATCTGCAGTTCTGAGTTTTTTCTGTTCAATTCAAAACCCATATCAAAGTCAAACAATAACAAAAAATGTGGCACAAAAGTTTTTATAATTCTAATAAAAGTACACCTTACTTCATGCTTTTGGTGCTAATGCCAGAAGCAGGTGAGAGGCTCGTGTTTGTACTCACCGGACCCCACATGGTGACGCAGTCCTCCAGCGTGTTCAAAAAGTTGTTGGGTTCAAACGGGTGCCAGAAAGTAAAGATGACAGGGGTGCGGTCTGTCCACTCGAAATTCATCTGCATACCAGTGTCATGCAGGCCTATCCATAATTCATCCACATCTGAGAGAGAGAAACAGAAAGACTTGAGGTGTATGCTCAGACGCTGGGGTCTTTAGGGTCTGTCACACTCCTGGTGTCTCAGTAAAACTAGCATACTGAACGTTTTAACAAAGCTGATAAAGAAAACATTCATTTAAACTGAGAGTTAAACGCTTTTCTTCATCATTACAAACGCGACATATGTGGACCTCTTTTCATGTGCACAGTGATGAACTCCAGCTCTGGCAGGGTGTGGATGCTGACGAGGTGGGCATCCATCTTCTGGCAGGTTTTCTGGGCAGAAGTCCAGTCCATCTTATCAGAGTTCAGCATATAGCATCCGGCCTGGAAGTTCTGCCAGCCACTGTCGCACTGATACTGCCCGTCATCTGCCCATGACTCTGAAACACACCCACATGCAAATGGTGATGACCAACTGCTCTGGGTTTGAGATGCTCTTGGCATAAGACAGCCTAGCACAGTGAAGACATCACAATCACTCAGATAATTATTCATATTTAACAATTTCATTTACAGTACCAGAACCATGTTTAACACGGTTTCACATCACTGCCTTTTAATGACGCCCAGCAACCATTCAACTTCGGACCACAGCTGTGTGATGGGATCACCCCATTAAAATATCAAGCAATGCTGGACATATTATAACTGTATATTGAAGTTATTATGAAATTTCTACAACTCTGTTAATCACTGTATTGTGTTCCACAGCTATACAGTTACCTGCTAATTAAAGAACACCTATGACGCTGCACAGGACTGCCACATATCTGCAGTCTAAACATTCATTTCACAGTTTATTGAATGCTGAAATGTGTAACATAGTTTTAGAAATTGCATTTAATGTTGTTAAATACTATTATTGATAATAGTGATAATAGCATTTCCTTTGGGTATCAGTACAGAAATACAGCTACATTAAAAAGTCCATATTCTGTACTTCTCTCCTCATATCATATTGTTTCCCCTCCTGGGTTTTATATAACAAAAATAGTCATGATTCATTTTAAAATAAAAACAAAAAAGCTCTCTTTGTCTCATAACATAAAAGAGGCTATTTCTGTTACTGTGCCTTTAAGACCGAGATAAGATAACCGATCTCTGTTTTGAATTGGTGCTCCAGTACTGGGCCTCAAACTGCCACAGATTAAATAGTTACAGTCACTTCCTGTCTTGTCTTGCCCTTGTTTGTTTGTTTTCTCTGGTGTCTTTTTCTTGTCTCTTCCATGTGCCTTTTCTTGTCCTGTTCCATGTGCTTCTGTTTGTTTTAGTTATTGCTCCTCCTGTCTCTGCCCTATTGTCAGGCCCCTCACCTGTCCCTAGTTTGTAGCTCCACCCCTTTCCAGGTCTTTCTTCTTTGTCCTTGTTCATTTATACTTCTTGTTGTTCCCTTTGTTCTTGGTTGGTGTTTTGTCCTCATGTCTCGTGTTTTTGTAAACCTGTTTCCAGTCATTTCACAGTTTTCTAGTTTCTTCTTCATTAAAGACTTGCATTTGTATCCTGCCTCCTCGTCTTTTCCCCACGTGACAGTTACATATACAGGGGTTGGACAATGAAACTGAAACACCTGGTTTTAGACCACAATCATTTATTAGTATGGTGTAGGGCCTCCTTTTGCGGCCAATACAGCGTCAGTTCGTCTTGGGAATGACATATACTGCGTCCTGCACAGTGGTCAGAGGGAGTTTAAGCCATTCTTCTTGCAGGATAGTGGCCAGGTCACTACGTGATGCTGGTGGAGGTTCGTCCTTCTTGGTGGTATGCTGACATTACCCTGGATACCGTGGCTCTTGATTCATCACAAAGACTTGCTGTCTTGGTCACAGATGCGCCAGCAAGACGTGCACCAACAATCTGTCCTCTTTTGAACTCTGGTATGTCACCCATAATGCTGTGTGCATTGCAGTATTTTGAGCAGAACTGTGCTCTTACCTGCTAACTGAACCTTCACACTCTGCTCTTACTGGTGCAATGTGCAATTAATGAAGATTGGCCACCAGGCTGGTCCAATTTAGCCATGAGACCTCCCACACTAAAATGACAGGTGTTTCAGTTTCATTGTCCAACCCCTGTACATAAATGATGTGGTTCTCAGGACATCACAATAGCAGTAAAAGTAAAATGTGTTTTCATGCAGCATGGTTAATATATGTGGACAGCATGGACTGTGTAGTGAATGGTACCTTTTAAAACTTGGAAGATTAAAAAAAAAGGGAGAAATAATTTTGTAATGGTATGTGCCGTGTAATGTCTATTTTATTCAAACAGATGACTGAACATCAAACTTGGATCTTCTCAGTTTTATGCTACATTAATTGCCCTCTCCTTATTCAGGGCATGAGTCGATCAGGGCTGTCATCGTCCTCTACTGCTTAAAGGGGACCTACCATACTGTTCAGCTTCCCCCCGCTTCCTTTAGAGTGTTATGTAGCTTTTTGTGCAGGTACAGTTATAAAGCCCTGAGTACATCCCGGAGGAAAACTGTCATCCACAGAAACTGCCTAAGACAGCTCTTTTCAATTCCAGCCTTTTTCTCTGTTACAAGGTGATATCACCTTATTGGCCGCCTATCCGGGAGGCTTGGCACGCCTTCACACAACACAGAGAGCTCAGACAGTACAATTTAACTCTGTAAAATGTCCTGCTCCAGACCAGCCGGCGAAGGTGGATCAGGTCTACCAGCTTCTTTTGACCTGGCCTTAAGGGTCAGAACAAGCTGACCAATCAGAGCACACTGGGCTCATAAGTAGTAGGGATGCACCGATCCAGCTTTTCCAGTTCTGATACCAGCACTGATACATAAACTTTGCATATCTGTCGATACCCGATATGGATCCGTAGACTTCACCATGTTGGAGTGACGTAAGGCACCAGGACTGACATTATACTACTACGCTTACTCATACAGCTTACTCTCTGGCTCGCTCCATGTTGTTTCTGTCTGTAAGTCTACTGTAAGGTCTCGGGTTCCTGCGGATCCACCTCTGGCTACTCAGTGGAGAGAAAGGGAAACCAATGAGCAATCAAGCAGCAACTGGTAGCTCCCCTTGTAGCTGGTCTGTGATCACAGTGACCACGGTTTGAGCCTCACTGAGGTGCCATGGTTAATCTACAGGCACACCGCAAATATGCTACTGACGGGATAGCACACATCACAAACGAATTAAAATGGGGATCTGATTACCCAATAAATGATCCGATACTCGATCCAGCCAATTTCATTAATATCGGAACCAATATCTGATCCTAATATCGGGTCGGTGCATCCCTAATAAGGAGGTGGTGTTAAAGACTTGTGCCAGTGTATACAGATGCACACATACCTGTGGTGAAGGGGTCCAGTGTGG
>JAMWET010000807.1:0-47500 GCA_024036415.1 Prochilodus magdalenae | reverse complement strand
GATAGATAGCGCGAGAGAAAGACAGAGCAGAGGAGAACTTTGAGACTGCATGTGAATGTGTGAGAGAGAGTGAGAGAATGAAAGAGTGCTTTGCTGTTGCGCTGGCTGTCACTCTGCTGTGGAAAAGTAGGACACTCCCATTAAAACCACACACTGAGTGAGTAACCTTAGTGGCATCTCCTCCTCAGGTTGGAGTACACTCCACTGCAGCTGCCTCCCCATCAAAAAGACGACAAGAACGGCAGGAGAGCGGACGAGAGGAACAGGCAGGATGTGGCAACACTTTCAGCACATCATTTGAACTCGGCTAAGGTCAAAACCCATTCAGTCCGACCACATGCACTGTCACATTACCAAACCGTTCCCCAGAATACCAAGCACGGCCCGTTAGCTCCATACCAGCTCTCTCACTTGCACACTTCTGTCCATGTTTACAGATCGCCGGACGTCATGCAGTCTCAGAAAAGACATGAGCAAGTGTATTATCCCTCCTAGTCATGTCCAGCGTCCCACCCACTAGCTTGGTTTTCCACACGATGCTCCCCGCCTGTAGGGTGAAGGTTATCAAATGCTTCCTCTGTGGCACATGAACGGCTGTTATAGCAACATTACTGAACAGCCTGTGCAGTGGTGTGGTGAACGAGAAGCCTGGACTGCTACGGAGGAGTTTAAGTTGATTCCCTTTTTATCTAGTTGAGGAACCCAGGTTTTCTCTATGTGGGATGCCGCCGTTCCGCGAGTTGTCGTGGTTTTGGTGCTTCATTCCTGCCTGTTTGTGCTGTGGCGTGGAGGCAACACACTGGTCCAATCTCTGGTGTAATGATTGGCTAAGGAGGCCATTCACTTGCAGACTGTGCTTGTTTGGTTCCCTCTTTTATCTTTAGTTGGGTCACCCTAGCAACGACACAAGGGACACTAACAGCTCTATGATGTTGGCAAGGAATGTCCCTCCTGGCCACACTGTGCTTGTTCCTCCTCTGTGTAGGTCTTCCCAATGCCAGGATAAGCAGCAGGCTAACGCTCGTGCACACACGGCAAGGGTTTCCCTGGACTGTCTCTACCAGATTGATTAACTTCCTACGCCTGCCTGGTCACCAGATCTATAGCCAAACAAGCATTTATGGACTAGCTAGGACGCCAGCTTTGGCAGCCTACAAGCGTGCAGGATTTTCAGTGTATGGAGGAGCCAGCTAGTCAGCCCATATGTGGGAGGACAAGCAGGACAGGAAATGTGTAGAGAAATTCCACTAATTAATAAATAGCCAAAATATCCTTTGATAAGCAGTATATATAATTAATAACTAACAGAAAAACAACATAAATGAAAAGTTATGTCTCAACAGGGACCATTCCAAATCGTTGGTCTACAGCCTGGAAAGTATTTGCAGTGTCGCATACAGAACAATCACGATGGTAAACTTGCTTTATTGTAGGCTCATGTCACACACCCTGGTGGGGACAGTTGGATGGGCACAGCTGTGGACGATGAACCTACGAAGGTGAGTATGTAAGAACACAGCTGACTAAAGACATTGTAGATCAAGACTAACACAGCTGGAAACAAGCCATACAGCTCTGCAGCTGGGAGCGAGACAAATGGCGCAGAGTTTCTGAGGAGTATGACTAAAAAATCAGTCCCATGTAGACCTCTCTGCCCGGATACTGCCAGATATCAAGTCCATGATTTGCTTGTGTGTAGCCACAGTGCTTAGGTATGGGTGCCACTTCATCCTGGGAAGGCAGTTGGCAGCTTGAGAAGAGTGCATGAAGACTAAAGCACATGATTAGCATGATGCTAATTAACAATTAGCATGGTATAAACTGTCATTATGTTTATGGCTCCTGTCCACAGAGTCTTACATTCAATCATTTCACACTGATAGCCAAAGGCAGTGTTGGCCAAATGTCCCTCATGGCTCTAGCACAGGGTGTTTGCCCAGGCAGGGGATCAAACCCATCAGTGGTACAGTAGAAGCCATGTCTTGGCTGATGGAGGGCTGATTATGTGCGTTTGATTGTTTGCTGAATTATTCCTTTAGAGGCCGTAATTAAATCATACCAGATGACACAGATAATAAACAGCAAACGCTGCACAATGTCATGAGAGCATATGTGTAACTGAGTGTTCTCAAGTGGAGCAGTAGTAATCGTTACATATTTACTTCTCTTAAGAGGCTCTTTTGAACATCACTGTCTAGATGCCTTATTCGGAGCAGGCCCATCTTTGGCACAAGCTCAACTGGACAAGGCTTCAGATCCAGTGGGCAGAAAGGTCAGTGAATCAGTATGACTCTCAACCTAGACACCAGCACAGCATTTCACTGGAGCACTGTTTGGTATTTGGGTCAGGATATCAGATTATAATCTATGAGACAGAACTAACATTTACTGTTACTGACAGCGAGTGGGATTCATTATGTAACTGTGCTGCTCATTATGTCATTATGTAATCCTATTCAATAAAGTGAGCTGGATGTGTATTGCCTAAAACACCGTAGCGAACTGTGAGGCTATGGGTTCTGGGTTGTATAGGCGGAAAATTGTTGAGGTCAGATAATCAATAAATAAACGAAATGAAAGACAATACAAGGGTAGCAAGCCGTATAAGAACAGAGAAGAACTATAAAGAAAGAACATAAAGAAAGGGAGAGAATCAAGAAAGAAAGAAAGAAAGAAAGGGAGAGAATCGAGAGAAATGAAAGAAGAAAGGGAGAGATAAAGAAGAGAAAGAAAGATAAGACAGTGAGAGAATCAAGACATAAAGTAAAGAATCTAAAGAAATAAAGAGACTCAAGACATTCAAGAATACGAAAGAACGTGAAAGAAAGGAGTTAAGTCCAGAGATAAGAAGAAAGAATAAAGAAAGCAAGATGATGTTAATCAAGAAGGAGAAAGAAAGAAGTGGAGAAAGAAAGAGATCCAGAAAGCAAAGATAGAAAAAAAGTGGGTGGGAAGGTGGAAGAAAACGGAGGGTGAATCAAGAAACGAAAGAAAAAGAAAGAAACAAGTGTGGATTCATAAAAATTAAATAAGAGACAATACAATACTATAGAATCATCATGTCAATAAATAAAGAAATAAAAGAATCTCGACGTGAAAGTAATTAGTAAATATACAAATAAAAGTTATTTAAAATTATGAATAAGCTAGACATGATTAAATTAATGACAGAATAAATTTACTATTGATACAAAAATTTATATTACTATAGACCTAAGCAAGAAAAAGAGCAAAAGAGATGGAGAAAAAGAAAAAAAATGTTCGAGGCAGAGAGAGGGAGTGAAGGAGAGATAAAATGAATAAGTAAGACAGATAAAGAGAGAGAAAGAATAAAAGACAAAGAGGAAGAAAGAGAAAAAGAGACAGAAAGGATGTTAGACAAAGAAAGAGACAAAGACAGAGTAAGAGAGAATAAGCCAGTGACAGAGCAAAAGAGAGACAGAGAAAAAGAAAAGAGAGGGAATAAGAGAGAGAAACAGTATAGATATAGACAGAGAAAAAGTGAAAGAGACAGAAAGAATTAAAGACAAAGAGGAAGAACAAGACTAAGAGACAGAAAGACAGAGTAAGAGAGAATAGGCCAGAGCAAAAGAGAGAGACAGAGAACAAGAGAGGGAATAAGAAACAGAGAGAGAAATAGCATAGGATGGAGACAGAGAGAGAGAGAGAGAGGAAGTGAAAGAGAGATAGAGAAATTGAGTAAGACAGAAAAAAGAGATGGAAAGTGTGAGAGTGAGAGAGAAGTAGAGGGAGAGAGACGAAGACAGAAGGAGGAAGAGACAGGAAGAGAGAGAGAGATGGACCCAATAAAAAGCTGAGGAAGTTCTAAAACCAGGCTGCAGCGCTGCACAGCTGTCAGACGCCGAGTCTCTACTGTTTACAAACACCATCCAGCCCCTTCAGCGCCCGTCTCTCTGGCAAGCAGCCAAACAGGCGGCATTCCGAGTTGCCCTTGGCTACAAATCCGCCAGCGTGAAGCAGATCCTGGCCTAAAGATCCCCAGATGTGCTGCAGACCTCCATCACAACAGCGTACATGTTAACTCCATCTCTCTGCTGCTCTTACTCAAACAGAGACGATGAACATGGAGCGCTCTCACAATCCTCAGAACTTCCAGTTCAGCCCACTGACACTTTCCACATCAGTGGTGGCAGCTGTCTGGACGAATACCTTACATTTTACACTTCCTGACTCGAGATAATGACACAGACAGACTCACACTTTCAGTTTGCTGTATTTGTGATGTCACAAAAGCCATTGCATTTATGTACTTCTGCCTATTCAGAGTGAAAGTTAGAGTTCATCATACCCTGCGTTACACGGCATGCGACCAAATTAAAACTATCATCCCACTCTGCAGCTTAACACCCACGGCAAGCACACATGCACGACTGAATACCTTACCTTCACAGAGAACGTTTAGGCAATGCTAAAGCTCTTCAGCCAGGCTTCAGTAGCCACTGGCCTAGACTTTAAAAGTAGCTCATGTAACTAGCAACATTAGAAATGATTCTCATTAGACCGAATGGACTTAAACTACACCCAGAGGCCATAATCACTGCTGTGTGGCTAGAAAGAATCTGGAATGGTCAGATGTACTCTGAAAGCTCTTATTACATAACTTAATTCAATACATACGAGCTGAATGTGTTCCAATACAACAGTAATAACAGCAACTATCCAAAACAACAGTAACTACTCAACACTACAGTAACCAGACAAAACTACAGTAACCACTCAACACTACAGTAACCAGACAAAACTACAGTAACTACTCAAAACTACAGTAACTACACAAAACTAGAGCAACTACTCAAAACTACAGTAACCACTCAAAACTACAGTAACTACACAAAACTACAGTAACCACTCAAAACTACAGTAACTACTCAAAATTACAGTAACTACTTAAAACTACAGTAACCACTCAAAACTACAGTAACTACACAAAACTACAGTAACTACACAAAACTACAGTAACCACTCAACACTACAGTAACCACTCAAAACTACAGTAATCACTCAAAATTACAGTAACTACTCAAAACTACAGTGACCACTCAAAATTACAGTAACTACACAAAACTAGAGCAACTACCCAAAACTACAGTAACCAGACAAAACAACAGTAACTACTTAAAACTACAGTAACCACTCAAAATTACAGTAACTACTCAAAACTACAGTAACCGCTCAAAACTACAGTAACTACACAAAATTACAGTAACTACTCAAAACTACAGTAACCACTCAAAATTACAGTAACTACTCAAAACTACAGTAACCACTCAAAATTACAGTAACTACTCAAAACTACAGTAACCGCTCAAAACTACAGTAACCACACAAAATTACAGTAACCAGACAAAACTACAGTAACTACACAAAACTAGAGCAACTACCCAAAACTACAGTAACAAGACAAAACAACAGTAACTACTTAAAACTACAGTAACCACTCAAAATTACAGTAACTACTCAAAACTACAGTAACCACTCAAAACTACAGTAACCACACAAAATTACAGTAACTTCTCAAAACTACAGTAACCACTCAAAATTACAGTAACCGCTCAAAACTACAGTAATCACACAAAATTACAGTAACCACTCAAAATTACAGTAACTACTCAAAACTACCGTAACCACACAAAATTACAGTAACTACTCAAAACTACAGTAACCGCTCAAAACTACAGTAACCACACAAAATTACAGTAACTGCTCAAAACTACAGTAACCACTCAAAATTACAGTAACTGCTCAAAACTACAGTAACCACTCAAAATTACAGTAACTACTCAAAACTACAGTAACCACACAAAATTACAGTAACTACTCAAAACTACAGTAACTGCTCAAAACTACAGTAACCACACAAAATTACAGTAACTTCTCAAAACTACAGTAACCACTCAAAATTACAGTAACTACTCAAAACTACAGTAACCACTCAAAATTACAGTAACTACACAAAACTAGAGCAACTACCCAAAACTACAGTAACCAGACAAAACTACAGTAACTTCTCAAAACTACAGTAACCACTCAAAATTACAGTAACTACTCAAAACTACAGTAACCGCTCAAAACTACAGTAACTACTCAAAATTACAGTAACTACTCAAAACTACAGTAACCACTCAAAATTACAGTAACTACTCAAAACTACAGTAACCACTCAAAATTACAGTAACTACTCAAAACTACAGTAACCGCTCAAAACTACAGTAACCACACAAAATTACAGTAACCAGACAAAACTACAGTAACTACACAAAACTAGAGCAACTACCCAAAACTACAGTAACAAGACAAAACAACAGTAACTACTTAAAACTACAGTAACCACTCAAAATTACAGTAACTACTCAAAACTACAGTAACCACACAAAATTACAGTAACTTCTCAAAACTACAGTAACCACTCAAAACTACAGTAACCGCTCAAAACTACAGTAACCACACAAAATTACAGTAACCACTCAAAATTACAGTAACTACTCAAAACTACAGTAACTACTCAAAACTACAGTAACCACACAAAATTACAGTAACTACTCAAAACTACAGTAACCGCTCAAAACTACAGTAACCACACAAAATTACAGTAACTGCTCAAAACTACAGTAACCACTCAAAATTACAGTAACTACTCAAAACTACAGTAACTCTTGAAAACTACAGTAACCACACAAAATTACAGTAACTGCTCAAAACTACAGTAACTACTCAAAACTACAGTAACCACACAAAATTACATTAATCACTCAAAACTACAGTAACCGCTCAAAACTACAGTAACTACTCAAAACTACAGTAACCACTCAAAACTACAGTAACCACTCAAAACTATAGTAACTACTCAAAATTACAGTAACCACTAAAAAACTACAGTAACTACTCAAAACTACAGTAACCACTAAAAAACTACAGTAACTACTCAACACTACAGTAACCACAAAAAAACTACAGTAACTACTCAAAACTACAGTAACCACTAAAAAACTACAGTAACTACTCAAAACTACAGTAACCACTAAAAAACTACAGTAACCACTAAAAAACTACAGTAACTACTCAAAACTATAGTAACTACTCAAAATTACAGTAACCACACAAAATTACAGTAACTACTCAAAACTACAGTAACCGCTCAAAACTACAGTAACCACACAAAATTACAGTAACTGCTCAAAACTACAGTAACCACTCAAAATTACAGTAACTGCTCAAAACTACAGTAACCACTCAAAATTACAGTAACTACTCAAAACTACAGTAACTCTTCAAAACTACAGTAACCACACAAAATTACAGTAACTGCTCAAAACTACAGTAACTACTCAAAACTACAGTAACCACACAAAATTACATTAATCACTCAAAACTACAGTAACCGCTCAAAACTACAGTAACTACTCAAAACTACAGTAACCACTCAAAACTACAGTAACCACTCAAAACTATAGTAACTACTCAAAATTACAGTAGCTACTCAAAACTACAGTAACTACTAAAAACTACAGTAACCACTAAAAAACTACAGTAACTACTCAAAACTACAGTAACCACTAAAAAACTACAGTAACTACTCAACACTACAGTAACCACTAAAAAACTACAGTAACTACTCAAAACTACAGTAACCACTAAAAAACTACAGTAACCACTAAAAAACTACAGTAACTACTCAAAACTACAGTAACCACTAAAAAACTACAGTAACCAGACAAAACTACAGCGATCATCCCACCCTCAATCATCAAGTTGCAGTTTGAACAAAAGGCAGCTTGTCTTGCTAACGCCACAGCACAAACACTTAAATTACAGGGCTTATTAGGCAACGCTCTGGGGTTAAAGAAAACAAACAGCGGGCCCAGACTACACAGACCGAATGATGGTGTTAATCAGCACCACATAACGACTGTTTTCTGCCACTGGTGTTTTTTTCTTCAGTTTTGTTCATTTGATGTGTCCTAGACTGTCTTTGTGTTCAATATACTTGATGTGAATAGCCTAAAAAGTCTGATCTTCCATTTACAGTATGAAATAGATAACGGCAAACTGTATATTCTGGCATTTAAAAAACAGTCAATGGTCAGTCAGTTTTCCAAACTTCTGGGATTTGCTGCAGCAGTGGAACAACACACAGGTGCTGGACACTTTCAGTTAAGGTCTGTATGTACCCATTCCTGTACAACATCAACAATCATGAGAAGCATGTGTTCAAAGACAGTTTAGGATAAATCCAAGGCTAACACCATCGCTCTGCATACAGACTGCGATATCACTGTTACATTCAGGCATGTAGCTGAAGCTGTTATCCAGAGCAACTTACAAGGTTAATCATTTTACAGGTAGGCCAGTGGAGTTAGGAGTCTTGCCCAAGGACTGTTATTGGTGTAGCTCAGCATTTGTTACCTAGACTGGGATTAGAACCCCCGTCTCCCACATAGGGTGGTAGTTAACTGCTGAGCCACACCAACCACACAATGCTATTTCAGTAATACTATCCGCATGATGCTGGTTACATGCCTGCATGCTGGTGTAGGATGCAAATTACAACAGCTTTGCTATGATACACCAAAAACATGTAAACACTGTATAACGATTAAAGATTATTTGTTCTAGTGTCTATATACCACGTGTTGGTTCTTTAGAGTCTGCTCAGGTTTATGTGTATCGAACTCCAGAGTAAACTATAAACCACATGGTGAACAAAGACAATTAGAACAAACACTCGCCTCCATCTTTAGCAGAAGGCACATGAACCGCATGTGACTAAAGAGAAACACAGGCCACTCTTATCTTACCGCGATATGTCTTCGCACAGAGGTCCTGCTCGTCCCCGTACAGTCTCCACTGCAGGCCGTCGGGTGGAGGTCTGGCAGGCATCGTCAGTGCAGCCGAGCTGTTGCGGTCAGCAGCAGGTGGTTTGGGGTTAGGCAGGTATGTATTGAGGGACTCCAGGAACTTGTTGCAGGTCCAGGTCCAGCGCACCCGGGGGGGCTCCCAGTCACACCGAAACATGCCAAGCGGAGAGCGGTCGGCCAGTCCGCTAAAGTTACCCACTGTAACGCCCAGGCAGAGGGAAGATCCGAGGTTGAAGAGGCGGCTCCTGGTCACCCACTTCCACAGCTGAGCGTCACTGTCGCAGGCCGACGAGAGGTAAAGACTGTGATCCCGGACACCCAAACAGCCCTGAGCACCCTCGTGGTAAAAGGCAAAAGTGGCCGAGTCTGAAGTGTGTGCTAAAAAAGAGAGAAAGAAGAAGAAGGAGAGATGTGGGAAAGTTTTATTTCTTTAACTTTAATTTTTCTCAGTAGTGTTATCATTATTAATACTCATTTCAGTTATTTGGCCATAGCAATTTCACTGATTCCCACAAATCTAGCACATGTGGGAAGTTCCCACACAAATATCTAAAAATCAGCCAACATCTGCACCAGTATGGAATGTGGGAAGAGTGGCCAGATGATTCAACATCCATCCTAGACAACACTCTTACAAGCACTGTCTTCCTCTAGCTACAAGGCCCAAGCATCCCCCACTGTTGTAGCATCTCCCACTACTATACACAGACAGGTTCAATTACATGAACCTAAACAAACATGGACTACTAACACAACCATTACTCTACATCATCTGAGCCTGAAAGAACTACCGCATATAGCAGTGCCAGTAATGCCAATGTTGATGAGGTTAATCCTCAGGATCCTCAAACAGGTAACAGTAATATTAACAAGATGAAGCAGCAGCCCAAAGACAAGATCCAGGAGAGCTGGCTTCGAATATACCCATGGCCCGAACTCTACAACAGGAAAATGAGCTGCTTGATTTGCAAAATGTATAGTGCTGCACCGGAACCCGAACAAACTAGCACAAACAGCATTTGCAGTCATGCCAACGTTAATAATCCTCAGGGTCCTCAAACAGGTAACAGTAATGAAGTTGCAGCCCAAAGACGTCCCTGGCTCCAAATAAACAAGTGGCCCGAACTTAACAACAGGGAAATGAGCTACTTGAAATGTACGACGCTGAGCCTTTTACCAGCAAGGTAACAAAAACATTGACATTAGCCGCCACTTGTATGGAGTAGCTGTGAAAAGACAGCGTGAGGCAGATTCAGCAAAGAAGGTGATGGCTAATGCTACTGAAGTTGTGCTAGGGGCTTTTCCAAGACTGCAGATTTTAATCCGAAATGGTCACCTGGTTTAAGTAGTGACAGACATGGAAAGAGATGCTGTGTGAACGTGGATTCGGCACACAACACAGGATTACAACTAAATTCAGAAATTCACTGTGTAATTCTAAACTCACCAATCTAATGCTCATGGCCCAGGACCAGTTTGGAGACAGAGTACAAGATAAGGGCTGAAGTTAAGCTAGTAGTGTTAATTATGTTGTCCCTCTATGTTGTCCCTCCCCAAAGTGTAAAAATCAGCCATTCTGGACAATGAATCTCAGACCCTGAGCTTTTGAGAACTGGTATCATTGGTTGGGACTCTTGTTTTTCTCTTGTTCATGAGCATGGTCTGAAAGTGTGCAGGGTTTTATTCGGGACAGACTGCAGTTTGTGGGGACTTCAATGATTAACAATGATCATGGACAAAAAAAAAAATCAGCAAATAGTTCATTAACTGTGGGGTTGGCCACATTTCCAACATCAGTTATGGTTTCATAATCCTCTTAGACACAATAAGTGTTTTGCATACTCCAGTTATAACCGTATTCTAAAATCCAGTCAACACACAACACAAAAAAAATTGCTGGTAGAAATGATTCCCGAATTATTCAGCCCTAACAGAGTCACGACATGCACACAGAGTCAACAGAGTGTCCTAGTTAATCTGATATCCGCTTCAGGATGAGAGTTTGTTGAGCACGTCCTTGCTGCTGCTGTCTTCCTTGGTTTCCTGACTCTTGGACCTTGTTGGACCTTTGACCTCCTGGATTTGGAATCTCTTGAGATTTCTCTTATTGATCAGACACCCAGTAGCAGCTCTAGTGGTCAACCACCCTAAACCCCGTGCCTCTTTCCCACACCTCTCAACTTCAGCGTGAGAGAGTTTCCACCCCTTGCTAGGCTGTTGTTGGCAAGTTGGCTGTGTTGGGTAGGCTAAACGCTTCCCTGAGCTGCATTCCAGTGTATGACTTGGTGTTTGGCTTACGTGGCGCATGGTTTAAAGCTGCGGTACTGCACTGCGGTGATCCGGATCTCACGCCCTGTTGCACACGAATCAGTAAGATGGTTCCATTGTATAACTCTGGACCATGCCTGCTCTTCTGTTTTCTGATTTGGTCTATTGGCCCTTGATTTCAAAGTGGCCTTGTTTTCCTTTGATGTGGATCACATAACCGACAAGTAAATTAAGGAGCTTAAATACATATGCTCATTTGAAATTCAATCAACGTTGTGCGTAAACCAAAGCATCGGCTGTCGCACTCTCCTTTGGCTTACTTTGCCTTAGAGGCCTGTGTCCCAGTTATCTGGTCCCACAAGCGAATTGCACATGGAATTAATCAGACTTCTTCACTCATTCTGCAAACTGGATATCCCTGCTTCGGCCTCCTCCAAAAATTCAACCGCTCCGGCTAAAACAGGTCCTCCGAGCGCTAGTTATGAACTACTACGGCATCTCTAATAACTTGATGACTCTGGAATATCTGGACATGCTTGCTGATTGAAACCTGGCAACAGCCTGGTGACTACCTACACTCTATATGATAGTACCCTCAGGATATGCTTACATATCAAAGCCATGTCTTACAGGGAAGAGAGGGGTTGTAGCTGTAGTCTTTCAGAACCACTTGAAGGTCAACAAAGTATTGCTTCTTTCAAATATTTGGCCTTGACGATCTGATCTCCCACTCCATTGCTTCTGCTGCTAATGTATCATGCTTTCAGATCTACTGCTCATATTTTGTCTGATCTGAATGAACTGCTTACATTGGCTTTGTCTGACTGCTCTGCTGTTGTGATACTGGATGACTTGAATATCCATGTTGGCACCAGCTGCTCACTTCCTGCTGGGTTCTTGTTGGTTCTTGAATGTTTTGGTTTTTACTCAGCATGTTGATTTTCCAATGTTAGATGACGGTCATATACTAGACCTGCTTTGTACCACTGTTTTAAAGCTTGTTTCTGTTCCGGTTCTGTTGTTGGATTTACTGACCATAAGCTAATTGAATGTTATCTGAGGACCCTCCCTTCCAAATCTCTTGGGGGAAAAAAAAACACTGTCACTGTCCATAATCTTAATTCCATTGATCTGTTTCCCAACTTTTCTGAAGTGCCCTTTGATCCGGGGTTTTCACTGTACAATTACTCTATTTCCAACATATATTAACATTCACGCTTCCTTCAAAACTAACTAGGTCCCTGCCACTTGTATCCCCAGATGGTTCACCCCTTAGCTCAGACCTATGAAATGCATGTACAAAAAAAACCCCAAAAAAAATACACTTACTGATTATCATTCACTTTTTAGGAAGCTCATCTGTAGGTAGAGGTACAGTGAGGAAAATAAGTATTTGAACACCCTGCGACTTTGCAAGTTCTCCCACTTAGAAATCATGGAGGGGTCTGAAACTTTCATCTTAGGTGCATGTCCACTGTGAGAGACATAATCTAAAAAAAACAATCCGGAAATTACAACGTTTGCCGTAGTCTTTTACCAGGTTTGCACACACTGCAGCAGGGATTTTGGCCCATTCCTCCACACAGATCTTCTCCAGATCAGCCAGGTTTCTGGGCTGTCGCTGAGAAGCACGGAGTTTGAGCACCCTCCAAAGATTTTCTATAGGGTTTAGGTCTGGAGACTGGCTAGGCCACTCCAGAACCTCGATATGCTTCTTACGGAGCCACTCATTTTTTTAGAGGCGGACTAACAGGTCTTTGAGGGCCAGAATTTTTGCTGATTGGCAGGTGTTCAAATACTTATTTGCAGCAGTAACACACAAATAAATTATTAAAAAATCATACATTGTAATTTCCAGTTTTTTTTTTATGTCTCTCACAGTGGACATGCACCCAAGATAACCATTTCAGACCCCTCCTTGATTTCTAAGTGGGAGAACTTGCAAAGTCGCAGAGTGTTTTCCTCACTGTATGCCTAAATGCTCTACCTACTGTTTAACTATTATGAACTCATTGCCAACAAAACTCCACAAACAGTTGCATCTAAAAGGAATCAACCAACAGGAATGAAACTTGGTGGATAGGTATGACCTTGTGTGACATACAAATGATTTACGTTTCACACTTGGCCATGCAAGTGCCGCAAGCAAGGACCGGCCTTATTGCTGTTCCAGACACAACAACCCTGACTGTAGACGTTCGGCAAGCAGTGATTCCCTCAAGGAGTCATCCTTGTTAGCGCCAGCACCACTGAAAGACGGCTGCATGACGCAGGTCTACATGCACAGACTCATACGATTGCTACTCTTAGCACCACATCAATGTCGCCAAAGACTGCAATGGTGTAATGCCAGACTGTCATGGAGTGACTAAGAATGGCAGTGGGTCGTCTTCAGTGGCGAGTCCTGTTTTTGTCTTGGTGGAGACAACCCACAAATCCGTGTGTGGAGGCACCGTGGTCAGCACCAAGATGAACGGTTTGTTGCCACATGTCACACATCCAGAAGGCCTGGTGTCACTCCACCTCCACCCCTACTGCAAAATCTGCAGGAACTGCATGAGAAGATTGAAGCTGCTTGGGATGGATTATCAGAGGACACCATTAAGACACTGCTGGTAGAACTTCTCTCCTCCTATAACCCATCTGATTCTCCTGATGTCCCTACTGCTCTCAAAATAGCTCCAGTTACTCCCATACATGAGAAACCTGGATTAGACACTTCAGCAACTTCCAAATACAGTCTCATTTCCAATCTTCCTTTCTTAGTTTAGTGTGATGTTGTGGACTCACAGCTTCAGGAGATCCTCTGTAGAAATAAACTCTTCTCCAATAGCTTTAAATTGACTTCCATAACCTGCATAGCACCCTGAATCAGGCCTGTTAAGAGTTGTTGATGATCTTCTGTGGTCTACTGTTCCTGATGTTCTTAATATCCTTATTGTCCTCGACCGCATTGCAGCCTTTCACATCATGAACCACAACATACTAACTTCCAGGTCCTTTCTTACCAACAGGCAGTTTATCTCCATTGCTATACACAAGTCATCTATTGCCCCAGTCATGCAGAGAGTGCCCCAAGGTTCTGTCCTTGGCCCCATTCTTTTTATTTTATCTCACCTCTAGTTCAAACCATTCAAAATCATGGTCTTAAGTTTCATTGCTATGCAGATGATATTCAAACTTGCATCAGCACCACATCCCCCACAGCCTTATTTCAGTCCCTAAGGGGATGCCTTGCAAATTTAAAACACTGGATGGATAATAATTACTTGAAAACGAATGCAGATATAACTGAAGTCAGTTCTTAGTTGGCCCTAGAACACTCGTTTCCAACTTCTCCAATCTCACTGTTAATGGAGTTAAAGTGCAAGTCATTAAAAAAAGACCCTGGATTCATTTTAATTCATCACTGACATGCCAGCCCCATTTTAAGTCAATCTGTTGAGACTGTTTTGAATCATTTGCGGAATACTGCACGCCTCTCAGCTCAGCCACCCTGATGCCAAAATGCTGGTTAAAGCCATTATATTTCCCCGCATTGACAACTACCATTCCCTTTTTTAATGGTCTCCCTGTCAAACTGCTCAAGTGACTTCAGTTCAGTCAGAACTCAGTAACCAACTCTGCACACATCACCTCCCAAACCATACCAGGTACAAACTTCTCCTGCTAACTTTTAAAGTCCTTCATGGGCTCGCCACTTCATCCTTACTGTCCCTCTTGCTCCCTCAGATCCTTGTGTACTGGACTCTCGACAGTAGGAGGAAGATCTTGTAGCGCTATAGCTCCTGAAGTCACACCCACGATATCGTTGTGACTGTTCTACCCTCTCTTTCCAGTCATTAGTGACTGCTCTACCCTTCCCTCCTCTTTAAGTCATTCTGTTCTTTTTCCTCTTTGTTTTAAATGTAACCTCTGTTATCATTATACACAGAAAGTCATTTATTTGATTCTATTAATTAACAATACACTGGTGAATTACATCACACTAGCAGAACGGTCACTAGGGGGCCAAAACAAGTTGTAAGTGTAGTTGTATATGAGAGAGAGAGACATATTAAAATAAAATGTGAGAGTTAGGAAGAGAAAGAGAGCGGGTGAGACAGAGGTGAGACAGAGGGAGAAGGCTGGCTCTGTCTCTCTCTCTCTCTCTCTCTCTCTCTCTACCACTTAATCCTACTTGGTCACAGGGGGTGGTGGAGTCTATCCCAGGGTTCAAAGGACACACCCAGGACAGAACGCCAGTCCATCACAGTGCAGACACATACAGACATACATGTTCACACACACGCACACACACACAAACACGCACACGCGCACACACACGCACACGCACACAAACACGCACACGCGCACACACACACACACGCACACGCACACACACATGCACAGGCGCACACACATGCACACACACACACACACACACACACACACACACGCACAGGCGCGCACACACACACACACGCACACACACCCAGGCGTGCACACACACACGCACAGGCACACACACGCAAACACACACGCACAGACGCACATACGCACACACACACACAAACACAGATACACACGCACACACACACACATGCACACACACACACGCACGCACACACGCACACACACACGCACACACGCACACACACACGCACAGCCACACACACGCACAGGCACACATACACACACACGCGCACACACACGCACAGGCACACACACGCACAGGCACACACGCACACGCACACACTAAATTGGTGGCAATTTAGCATCTCCATTTCAACTGACTGCAAGTCAGTGGACAAAATGAGAGAGAATAAAAGGGAGTCAGAAAAAAAGAGACAAAACATGACAGAGAGAGAGAGAGAAAGAAACAAGAGAGTGAGAAACAAGGAGACAAAAAGAGACAGAAATAAATAGGTGGAAAGATTATTAGAGCCTTTGCAAAAGACATAGAGATAGAGAGATAGAAAGAAAGAGAAAGACGAATGAAAGAATAAAGAATTGAAGAGGGAATGCAAGCCAGAATGAGAGATTGATCTAGAGAATGGTAGAGAGAAAGTAGCATACCAGTGCAGATGAAGTAGGGAAAAAAGAGAAAAGAAACAATAGAATGAAACCGGCACGCTTGGAGGAAACCCAGGCAAACATGGAGAGAACATACACACTGAGAGAGAAAAAGAGGGAGACAGAAAGAAAGAGAAAAGGCAGGGGATGGTGACAAAGGATCATTAGAGGCTTTGCAAGAGACAGACTTGCATGTTCTCTCCGTGTTCACGTGGGTTTCCTCCAAGTGCTCCGGTTTCCAGGGTGTGTCCTGCCTTCCGGATGGTCTGGCCTGGAATCAAACCAAGGCCTGTCCTTTGCCAGTGTGAGGCGACAGTGCTACCCAAAGGTAGAGAAAATGGGTTACTACTGCCACACTAGAAAACCAATAGAGAACCTTTATCTGGGAGACGTTAATGTGGAAAAAGGAATACAATCAATATCCATCCCAGACACAGTGTTCCGTACGGCAAACCAGCAAAAACAGAAAGTCAATAGCAGCCAGTGTGATGTATAACATTCACTCACTTCTACTGGAAAACGCTGCCCAGCACATGCCAACACTGAGAGCAAACAGACAAGCGTTAACCTGCCCAATCTACACCCAAGTTCTCCTTTAGTTATGCGTCTAGACTCGTTTCTCTAATTGTGGACTGATTCTGTAAGGAGTGAAAAGTGTTCCCACATGTCTGATTCAAAGTCTTTTGAATCCAGGTGATCATTTGTGTATGTGTGTGTGTGTGTGTGTGTGTGTGTGTGGATGTGTGTGTGTGTGTGTATGTGTGTGTGTGTGGTTGCGTGTATGTGTGCGTGTGTGTGTGGTTGCGTGTATGTGTGTGTGTGTGTGTGTGGTTGCGTGTATGTGTGTGTGTGGTTGCGTGTATGTGTGGTTGTGTGTGTATGTGGTTCTGTGTGTGCGTGTGTATGTGTGTGTGGATGTGTGTGTATGTGTGTGTGGTTGCGTGTGTATGCGTACGTGTGTGTGGTTGCGTGTATGTGTGTGTGTCTGTGTGTGTGCATGTGTGTGCGTGTGCGGTTGTGTGTGTGTATGTGTGTGTGTGTATGTATGTGTGTGTGTGGATGTGTGTGTGTGCGCGGTTGTGTGTGCGTGTGTGTGTATGAGTGTGTGTGGATGTGTGTGTGTGTATGAGTGTGTGTGTGTGTGTGGATGTGTGTGTATGTATGGTGTGTGTGGTTGTGTGTGTATGTATGTGTGTATGTGGATGTGTGTGTGTGCGCGGTTGTGTGTGTATGTGTGTATGAGTGTGTGTGGATGTGTGTGTGTGTGTGCGTATGAGTGTGTGTGGATGTGTGTGTGGATGTGTGTGTGTGTGTGTATGTATGTGTGTATGTGGATATGTGTGTGTGTGTGTGGTTGTGTGTGTGTGAAGCCGCTGAGCTGTGACCTGAAATGGCCTTCCCCCCCAGAGTAGAAGATTCTGTGGTGAGCATTCAGCAGAGTCGTTGGCTGATATTCACACAGACCTTCTCAGACTGCATCTCCGCTCTGCTGCTTGACGGTTTGGCTTTGCAGCCCATCATAATTCACGTAACCTACAGAGCTAAAATCCAACATCCTGGCTAGGCAAAGGAAATGCTTTGGGAAATCTTCTGCATACTTTTACAGTGCACATCTACAATAAACTAACAGCAATGTTCATTAGCTTCTCTAAGCAGCAGTAGCAACAGCAGTAGCAGCAACTTAGATGTAGGAATAACCCGGAGGCCAAGAGTAAACTGAGCCCTGAAAGAACCTTTCTTCAACAACACGGAACATACAGACTGCAAGAATGGAGGAGGTGGAGGAAGACGGACAACAGGGAATAGAGGGGATCTGGAACTGGACTGGCGCCACGGTGGAGGGGAACAAAATGAGAAAAAGAGAAAAAAGAGGGGTACAGAAAGAAAGAGACAACGCAAGACCGAGAGAGAAAAAAGAGAGATAGACAAAGAAAGAGTAAGAGAGAAAGATAAAGAGACAAAAGGGGATGAAGAAAGAAGGAAAGAGATGGTGACAAAGGAGTATTAGATGGAATGGAATGGAATGATCATGAGTGTGAAAGAAGGAGAAAGAAGAGACATCAAGAGAAAAAAGAACATGAGAATAGAGAATATAAGAAGGAATGCAAGACAGAATGAAAGACATGAAAAAGAGAATGAGCATGTTTGTGTGAAAGAGTGACAGAGATATCAAGAGAAAGACGAATAACAGAACAGAGTATACGAGAATGAGATATAAAGGAGTGGAGACAGTGGTGGAGAAAGAACAACAGACTAAGAAAGAAAGAAAGAAAAAAAGAAGGATAGAAGGAAAGAATAAAAGAAAGAAAGATGGAAAGAACGATAGAAGGTAAGAAAGAAAGAAAGAAAGAAAGAAAGAAAGAAAGAAAGAAGGAAAGAAGGAAAGAATAAAAGAAAGAAGGAAAGAAGGATATAAAGAAAAAAGAAAGAAAGAAAGACAGAAGGAAAGAAAGAAAATGTAAAGAAAGAAAGAAAGAAAAAAAATATAAAGAAAGAAAGAAAGAAAGAAAAAGAAAATGTAAAAAAGAGAAAGGAATGAGAGGAAGAGCTAGAGAGAGAATGAGAAAGAGATAAAACAAGAGAGAGGTTAGAAGATAGATAGATAGATAGATAGATAGATAGATAGATAGATAGATAGATAGATAGATAGATAGATTGATGGATAGACAGATAGATAGATAGATAGATAGAGCGAGGGAGAGCAAGAGAGAGAGCGAGCGATGGAGAGAGCGAGGGAGAGCAAGAGAGAGAGAGCGTCAGAGCAGAAAAACACAGCTGTGATTCCAAACTGAGGCGAGGAGGGGGGGAAAGAAAGAAAGAAAGGTTTACAATGAAAGTGGCGGACAGAGAGGGGAGCACCAACCCCAAACCAAACACAGGCGCTCCTTTCTGACCTCAGAGCCTACAGGAAGAAAATAAACCAGGAAGGAAAGAAGAATAAACAGCGGACGGTAAACGGCAAAAACCCTCAAACCCATCATGTCTTACTGTAACTGCAGTCTATAAACTCCCACCACACAAACACGCATGCTCCACAGAGTGGTCAGCCCGCCGCTGTCCAGTCAACTCCAGTTAACCCACACTGCAGGCTCATGGTTCAGTATCCGCTGTACACTCATTAACCACTACTGGAGCTGCAGCACTGGGATTACCTTTCCTAGTAGTCCAGCTTCACTCCTTCTAGCAGGCCGGCTAGTCTCTCTAACCAGCACTTCACAGAGTACAAGAACGTGTTGACCAAATGCACTGCAGTGTCGTCACGCAACGTCGAGCGCAATTCAGCGTCGAGCGCAATTCAGCGTTTCTAAAGCTAGGAAATGTGTCGGGCTGGTTTAGATTCACCGGGGCTTTGATAGGAGCCTGAATAGGAGTTAGCACTGGTGAGGCTGTGTTCCTTCTCGCTGTGTCCAGACGTCTCCCCAATAAGCCCAAACCACTACAGTACTGACTTTTCATAATCCCACTCACCCTCTAACCTGTGATATCCTTTTGGGTTGCAGAGGGTGTTGGAGTCTATCCCAGCTCTCTTATTGGGCAGAAAGCAGGAAACACCCTACACAGGTTGCCAGGTGATCACCGGGCACACACACCAACATGCATATGCACTTAAACACACCCACCTAAGGGGCAAATTAGCATCTCCTGCATGTCTTTGGACTGTGGAAGGGAAACCGAAGCACAGAGGGAGATGACACGGTGGGAAGAAGACACGGTGGGAGGATACAAACTCCACACAGAAAGGACCCCAGATGCCTTAGGTGTGGTGCTATGAGGCTACAGCGCCCCCCACCATGGCCCCCGTTAATAAAGTACATTTAGCACAGAAAAAAATCCCACAATGACATATTGTTATGTTTTGACTACTACTGCACGTGCGGGCATCCGTGTGGTGCTTTGAGGTGACCACTGGTATCATTGTCGCCTCCATAGCAACACTTACAGTAACCACTAAAACCCTGATCAGTTATACCGAGCACATAAACAGATGCCTAGGCTTTATGGGGTTAAATACAACAACATCCACTTCCAGTAAACATACGTCCACAAACCACATGCACTACCATCATCATCATGTCTTCAGTAGCACATCAGATGATGATGATGATGATGATTGATGTAGACCTGTAAATACTATCCATAAACACACACACAGTCAAGCGGGGCCAAAAAGCGGCCCAGAGCTCACTACTAATACTTTCTGCCTCCCTCTCTTGATTGTGAGTGAATGGCCTGTTCAGACTGCGGTCGGTTCACCCAGCCGCTGCCCCTGCAGCACACAATGAGAGCGAGTGAACCACCGGCTGGGGTGAAGCCGTAGCTCTCTAGAGGCCAAGTCTGTGTGTTTTGAGATATGTGTGGGATTGTGTGTGTGTGTGTGTGTGGCGTGTGTGTACTTCAGGGGGTGTAATCAGATATAATTACTGCCCTCCTCTTCTCTCTCTGCACCGTTCCCTGGAAAAAAGCGATGCACAGGAAGTGAGGGATTCAATTTTGTGCATGATTCCTGCATTAATGAACTACACTACATCTGCACAGTCATAGCAGAAGCAGAACGGCTAGACGGTGCAATCTACATTCCAGTCGCATGGAAACAGCATACGTGTTTGAATCAGATCAATCCAATGCAGTCCTGCTTTCAGTGTGGCCTGCGAGCGAAGGCCTGCGAACACTGGCTATGCCGCGATGCCATAAATGTGTCCTAACTAGGACAAAGCTCTGGCAGTAGTGAGCCTTTGGAAAAATCCAAACTGGAAAGAAAGGAGCAGAAAGAACACAAGTCAAAAAAATTGAAACAGAAGGTTCTGAAGTAGGACGAATCTTTCCATGAGGCAACGATTCCGCATTTAATGAAACCCAATCTGTGACAGGCGTGGATTAGATGACTCCTTCCATCTGTGTTTTCACCCCTCGTTCTCCTGCTGAACCCAATTCACCTTCTCCCAGCTCAGACTGCAGGCCATGTGACCGAGGGGCGCACTCTGATTGGTGGAAGCCAGATACCGTTTATTACCTCACAAGGGACTGAACCTTTAAAGACACCGGTCTCGTAAGCCGTCTAGTAAACTTCAAAGGGCTTTTTTTTGCACTGCGGGCTGAGCAATTAGCCACAGCCGGATGAAGGAGACGGCCGTTTTTTGCGTTTCCCTTCAAACCATCTTAATGCTGTCGTGCCGAATCGGAGAAGGTCCTGCATGGTATTGATAAAATGGAAATTCCAAAAAAAAATGCAAACAATTAGGTGATGAAATCCCAGTGCAATAACCTACCCCTGTCATACAGTGAGGCGGCCCTGCCTTTTGCTCAGTTATACCCCAGTATGTCTTTAACATAAACAAGAAGCGCATCCCGACATTTCACCATGTGGTGCTCTAGTACACTACACACAGGTTTTAGGCTTATTGTACTATATTACAGTTTATCAGCCCAAAAGAGCACTCCTAGCAACTCGACCCTAAACTCTAAACAAGTGACTAAACACTGATCTACTATGCCCATGCCATGTGGGGACAAATGGCCTTAATTCCATTATTCAAAATGAAAGGTTTCCTGAAGTCTGACTTGGTCTTGGCCCTGTTGCTGTAGTGTAGGCCCCTGGCACGACATACTGGCTGAAAGCAGGCTGAGTGGATGACCATATGAAGCTCCACAGAGAAGGCTTACTTGCATAATGCTGCTTTTGGCTTCGGTGGTAACTAAGTGTGGGCGAAGGAGTCTTGGATGGTCACTGGTAGGGAATTTCAAGTGATTCTCATATCACTGTAACCATTATGGAGCATGTCAGGGCAGTGCTGCTGTGTCTGCTGCAGTGCAACAAGTAGAGAAGTCACCGATGCGGGATTGGGCCGATACCAGCAGCAAACACTGAACCAGATACCAACACTCCGCAATAACACAGGGTTTAATATCGCCGCTGTCCAAAGAAAAACATGTATCTCCATTTTTGGTGATTTTTACTTTTATGTCTCATTTGGTCACATGAGCTGCTGTCTACACTGTGTGCAAATTTCGTAAACAATGGACCAACAGAAATGTCCCAAAGCTGCTTGGAAAGACGTCTGGTTCCATTGACTTCTATTCAAATTAAATTAGGTTTTTGTCCTCTCCTGTAAAGTTGCGATTTTGGAGATACCTGTTTTTCTTTGGACAGTGACAATATATAACATATACAAGCAGTCCTGCTTTAATCATGGATGGATAGTTAGACTACTGCAGTAAGACTACAGTACCTGGCGTTCTAGCTTCTACTATAACAAATCATGCTGTTCTTCTTCAGATCAAAGAAGATGGCACATCCTGTCTCTAACCATATCGCTAACAAATCTAGCCTGAGATTCCACAGAGCAGGTCAGATGATAACAGTAACCATGCATGTAAACAGTCTCGTTATGCATACATTTATAAATAGACTAAACCTTCTGGTAGGGTAGTAAAGCATTTCATTTGAGCATTGTACTTACGCAAAGTGGTTTAGCTTATTTTTGAAGTTTAGTAGATTTTTGGAAAAATGTGAGACTGGTATATGCTGGTATTCCAGGTTTTAAAGGGGACCTGTTAGGCCTTTCCACTATTTTCCCCTTCCTTTATTGTGTCCAGTTGCTTCTTGTGCATGTTAATGGTCTGTGAACATGCTAGAGGAAGAAACTTCCTTCCATAGAAAACACTTTTTTGAACTGCCTGAAACACCTCGTGGGAATTCCAGCCCTTTCGTTATCCAGCCCTTTCGTTATCGCCCGCCCACCAACAAGTTTGGCACGCCCTCACACATTACACAGGGAGGTAAAAAGAGCACCCACCTTCATGAGCTAGCCTGGGGCACAAGGTTTTAAACACGTATCACTCTGAAACGTTCGGCTCCAGTCTACCTTGCGAAAATATCTAAGTATCTACCTGACTTTCAGGTAATCAACGCCACTGTAAGAACAGCCACAGCCGAACTTGTAGCAGGATACCGCCCAGGCAGTTGACCAATCAAAACAGGGATGGCAAACTGAAAATCAGAGCACACTAGTTTCATCGGGATGTGGGGCTGTAAGACACAGGAGCTCAAACAGAGAATTTCAGATAAAGGCGAATAAACATGTACAGCATGAGAAAACTGTAAAACTCGTAAACCTACTCCGGTAGCCCCCAAAATATATAACCCTGAGCATTATAAGTCCAGTTTAATAACAAGATCAGGAAACAAACAAGTCTCACTGTGCCATCTTTACTAGCCTATCTGGCAGCAGCCTCCCCTGCCACGCCACCCCCCACATTCACAACAGTAGGTTTTAACACAGGGTTCAATTTAGCCTGCAGTAGAATCCTGTCATTTAGATAAGTAGCCATGTTCCCATAACCGGAAAGGCTGTTAAAGGTTTTGTTGCTGCTGCTACAGTGCAACACTTACATCCCAAGCAATAACACAGTATATTCCAAATACAAGCAGACCTGCTTCAGTCATGGATGGACGGTTAGACTATTGAAGTAAGACTACGGTACCCAATGTTCTACCTACTGCAATTGTTAATTGACAGCAGTACACTCCAGTAAAGCTTGCACTGCAAAGGCATGCACATAGAGCACCTTCTGTTTCACTGGCAGCTCAAGGGTGCTCTACACACAGTTGATATGAGTAACGGGGGAGGAATACCACCACTACTACTAATAAAAATAATAAATAAACATATCCCCTGTTTATGTACATACATATACACATACACATAAATACCATGTTCTAAAGGGCATCACCACCCTTAGTGTGCCCAGTGTGGAGCTACTAGCTAAACTGGTCAATACTTTATAAACCTAGCAATAAGATCTTATCGGTAAGTGATTCGCACGTTCGGTTATACCTGTGTCTTAACTTGGGGGTAACTTAGCTAACCACTAAAGCAGAAAATTTGGATACTGTGGTCTCTGCTTGAAAGAGCACATGTTCAGACACTCCTCTTCTTTTGTCAAAAAATGACATCGCTGGATCATATGAAATGAATTCCTCAGTGGTGTATATTGCTGCTCCCTTACATACAAAACAAAAGAGGGATCCATATAACAGACGTAAGCCAAACACACACGTTTGCTGGATGGCCTAGGAGGGCCAGCAGCTCACTTGGTGTGAAGAGTGTGAACTTAGTCATCCATTATACTGTGGTCTTCTCATGTTCTGCTTCTGGGCTACCAGCTCACTGAAGGTTTTATTATGACAGATGTTTGGAAGTGGGGGGGGTGGGTGCAGAGTGTGAGAGTGGAAAGGATTGAGGAAAAAGGAGAAGGAGAAAAAAGAAAACAGAAGAGAGAAGGAATGGAGGGTAGAGAGAAGTCAGGGTTTTATATAGATGATCCTTTTGTTCTGTAAACACAGAAAAGCAACACACAGGAAATTCCGGCAGCTGTTTGTTTCTCCTCTCCCTCCTTCTCAGCGAAGGAGTGCTGATCAAGATTCAGTTTTCCTTTCATGACTACATGACTGAGTTAGCGCTGCCGAAGCGAGCACTGCTTCTGGGTTTCTGGATCAGAATATGGCCTCGGGTTCTAACTGCCATGGTTTCCACTCAGCATCAGTCCACATCATGGAAAGACAACGACAGTCCTCACTGTCCTCTGATATAACAAGTTCATCAGGCCCAGCCAGACACCAAACTGTTATTGCTCACTAACAACCTGAGACAATACTTCAGCCAGTTAGCATTTTAGCCCATGTGGATACGGCTTAAGCCTTTAGATGCAGTTTGCTCATACTAAATTTCACCACCACTGATATTTCAGTAGTAATAGAGGAACATCCATTTCGATATCTATTAGGATGTCAGCCTAAGCTGGTCTTTTTCGGTTAACCCATATTGATTTGAATGATCGTAGTGGTCATTACAGTTTTTCTCAGTTGTTTACACACAAATACTTGTCTTTGAGACACAATGACCACAACATGTAACTCATGCACCAACCCCCCGAACCAATTCTGCCAAACTACAAGCACAGTTCCTGCTTTACGCTCAAACTGCAGTTCTAAAACACACTTTTTTCAAAACACTGCACACAGTTTTCTGCATTTATCACAAAGTTTTCACAAGGAACACACTGATACTCAAAATTCTAAAGTTAACTGCCCTACTATGCACACTGACTCATCACATGAGCTAACACATGTCACACAGGTTTACAATTAGCCATCAGAGCTTTAGCATAAAAGGACAACAGGTGAGCGCTTCTGTTTTGGAGAAAAGGATGCCAACATTGGAAACAGAGGCAGACACATGTGGAGATATAGCAGTTGATGCTTTTCATGGCTGGATTTGCCATGCTAGGCGATATTTCCCCTGCTGCTTGGCCAGGGAAAGCATTGCTTGTGATGTGGATGAGGTGCTGTGGCCAGACGGAAACAGGAGAGAGGATGCAGCATAGTATTTTTGTTTTTTTACTGTAACTGTAAATTCTTCTGTTGTTCTGTATGCAGACCACTGTATGTGCAACTTTCTGTTGGTTGGGATGTACACTGTATATTGTTTTTGTGGGAAAAATAAAATATATTAGTTACTGAGTATTTGTGTGTTGTGAGTATGAAAACAATATTCTAAAATAGTTTACAGCACACTTATGTATGAACTGTCTGTAGTAAATGTCATTATGATGAGTGGAGAAGTGTTCTCGATTCATCATAGTGTTTTACTTTGAGCACATCAGTGTTCAACTGGTTCTTATAAATGTCTATTCATATGATGGCTTGTGTGTGTCATCTAAAAACAAAATACCACTTTGAGAAGAGAGAACATAGTTTTGAATGTAAAGTTTCATTTTGCAGGAGAATTGAGGGGTTTTGCCCATTGTGTGTGTGTTTTTTGATTTGTGTGTAAAGTTCTGAGAGTATGAGGTATGCTTTCAGAAAATGTGTGTAAACACTCAAGAAAAACTGTAATAATCCCCCATCAATACTATGACATGTCATTTCCTGGAGGTAGAGACAGCATTTAGGTGTTTATGGAAATGTTTATGGAGATACCGGAATGAAATAAGGGTAGATGAAGTAGAGTGGTTGAGTAATATCACTGCAATATACTAAACATTTTAAAAAAATAATACAGGCCAAAATACACAAGTATGAAATAAATGCCATATCTAGCTCTGAGATTTAAATAGTTGTAACAAAACAGTTTAAAATACAATAAAGTATATAAACAGAAAGCTCCCAGTTGGACTCGAAATGTGGATTCTGACTAGTTAATGCTGACAGCATTGTTTACGGTTATGTCTGGGGTATTATAAGACAAGCAGAACAAAACAATCTAACAATCAAAACAGCCTGTCAGGCTTGTACAATATTCTTTTAGCAGGAAGCTAGCTTGAGGTGCCAAGTATCTTTACTAATCCATACTTTAATATACTAGCTGATGTGGTTATATACTGTACAGGGAACGTACTGTTATTGAAAGCTATCTGCACTGACTTAAATCCCGAGTTAGCTGCTATTGCACACAACTGCAGTTTTTTCTTTCCACCCACTGCATACAGTACATACGTTCAGTAGAATGTGTCATAGGTACGAAGCTGACAGATCGTATAATATACAACATATGACAACATACGCTGCAAGAAAAAGTCAGTGAACCCTTCGGAATGACCTGGATTTCTACAGATGGCTACAGACAAACACTATTAAACTAAACTTCAATCAATCATAGCTTTAAGCATCGCTAAAGGGGCTACATACTTTTCTCCTGCCTACAAAGGGACATTTAGGACTGTAGCTTCTCCCAGTAGGAGAGTGAGTCTAGTTAAGACCACTCCATTAGCAGGTAACACTGAAGGAACCCAATGGTAACAGCAAAGAGACCTACAGATTACTCCATAAACTGCGAAAAGCCCTTTACTCATATACCCACCATCAGAAAATCACTGAAAATGAATGGTTTTCATGGAAGGACGCCACAAAGGAAACAACTGCTCTCCAAAAAAAGAAACATTGTGGCCCATCTCTAGTTTGCGCAAGACCACCTGGATGTTCCACAACGCTTCTGGGAAATTGTTTCGAGGACAGATAAGACACAAATAGAACTTTCTGGTGTAACCCCAAAATGCTAGATGGTCATTAAACAACAGCGAAACCTCATCCCAACTGAGAGGCACGCTGGAGGGAGCATCATGGTTTGGGCTGGTTGGCTGCCTCAAGACCTGGACGCCTCACGATTATTAAGGGAACAATGAATTTAAAGGTGTGAAGCTTTTTACAGGAGAGTGTAAGGGGGCAGTCCATGGCCTAAAGATGCAGAGATGCTGGGTAATGCAGTAATGACAATGGGATGGCCAATCTTTTTTTTTTTTGCATGTTTGTCTCTTAAATGACCAGATCTCCAAACAAATATAAATATTAGTCAAAGACAACACAAGTAAAGACAAAATGCAGTTTTTAAATGGTTTTTATCCAAAAAATCCAAACAGGACCTGTGTGAAAAAGTATTTGCCCCCTAAACCTAATAACTGATTGGGCCACCCTTAGCAGTAACTACTGCAATCAAGGATTAGTGATAACTTGCAGTAAGTCTTTCACAGCGCTGTGGAGGAATTTTGGCCCACTCATCTTTGCAGAATTGTTGTAATTCAGGCACATTGGAGGGGTTTTTCATGAACCGCCTTTTTAAGGTCAGGCCACAGCATCTCAATATGATTCAGGTCAGGATTTTGACTAGGCCACTCTAAAGTCCTCATTTTGTTTTTCCTAAGCAATTCAGAGGTGCACTTGCTGGTGTGTTTTGGATCATTGTCCTGCTGCAGAAACCAAGCTCGTTTCATCTTGAGGTCACGATGGTCGGACATTCTCCTTTAGGATCTTTTGGTAGACAGCGGAATTCAAGGTTCCATTTATCACAGCAAGTCTTCCAGCTCCTGAAGCAGCCAACCAGCCCAGACCATCACACTACTACCACCACCATGTTTTACTGTAGGTATGATGTTCTTTTTCTGAAATGCGGTGTTACGTTTACGCCAGATGTAATGGGACACACACCTTCCACTAAGTTCAACTTGTGTCTTGTCAGTCCACAGAGTATTTTTCCAAAAGTCCTGGGGATCATCAAGATGTTTTATCACAAAATTGAGACGAGCCTTAATGTTCTTTTTGCTTAGCAGTGGTTTTCATCTAGGCACTCTGCCATGCAGGCCATTTGTGCCCAGTCCCTTTTCTTACGGTGGGGTCATAAACGGTGACCTGAACTAAGGCAAATGAGGCCTGCAGTTCTTTGGATGCTGTTGTGGGGTCTTGTGGATGAGTCGTCGCTGCGCTCTTGGGGTAATTTTGGTCGGCCAACCTCTCCTGGGACGTTTCACCACTGTTTCATGTTTTCGCCATTGGTGGATAATGGCTCTCACTGTAGTTTGCTGGAGTCCCAAAACTTTAGGAATGGCTTTATAACCTTTTCCGGACTGATAGATCTGAATTACTTTTCTTTGTTCCTGAATTTCTTTGAATCTTGGCCTGATGTCTAGCTTTTAGAGTATCTTTTGGTCTACCTTGCTTTGTCAGGCACGTCCTATTTGAGTGATTTCTTGATTGAGAACAGGTGTGGCAGTAATCAGGCCTGGGTGTGGCTAGGGAAATTGAACTCAGGTGTGATAAACCACTGCTATGCTTTAACTGGGGGGCAAACACTTTCACACAGGGCCATGTAGTTTTACCCTTTACCCTGTACCTTGATAATAAAACCCTTTATTTAAAAACTAGATTTTATGTTTACTTGTGTTATTTAAATTTGTTTGATGATCTTTGATGAACAGTTAAGATTGACAAACATGCAAATAAAAAAGAAACCACTTTTTCACACCACTATATATAAATATAGAGAGAGAAAGAGAGAGAGAGAGAGAGAGAGAGAGAGAGAGGAAGACAGACAGAGAGAGACTGGGAGAGAGACAGAGACAGGGAGAGACAGGGAGAGAAAGAGAGAGAGACAGAGAGAGAGAGAGAGAGAGAGAGAGAGAGAGAGAGAGAGACAGGGAGAAAGAGAGACAGGGAGAGAGACAGAGACAGGGAGAGAAAGAGAGAGAGACAGAGAGAGAGAGAGAGAGAGAGAGAGAGACAGGGAGAAAGAGAGACAGGGAGAGAGACAGAGACAGGGAGAGACAGGGAGAGAGACAGAGACAGAAAGAGACAGAGACAGGGAGAGAGAGAGAGAGAGAGAGAGAGAGAGAGAGAGAGAGAGAGAGGGAGGGAGGGAGAGAGGGAGGGAGAGAGGGAGGGAGGGGCAGAGGGAGAGGGAGAGGGAGAAAGTTGTGTTTGTGTACAACTAAAACTAGCAGTCTTTCACCTCTGAAGACATTTCTAACACTGCTTCAGTGGTTGTGTGCTGTAAGTGAAGTGGGTTACCTGTGTGGTGAGGGGACTCCACAGTCTCCTCAGACTGCTGAAAACAGAAGGTTAGCTTTGAAGCTCTGAGTTAGCAGTGCTGCTGAAAGAGGCGGGGAACTTTAAAAGACTCTGTGAACATGTTCTGTGAATTATATTCTGTCAGGTTTTAGGGTTTTTGTCAGTGTCTCCACAGAAACGAGGCTAAGACAGAGCCGTGACAGCTGTTGACACAGAGGTGTAAAAACCGTCTGGTGCGTTTCCGTGAGGGGAACTGGCATCAAGCAAAGCTGGGAAAAAAGGGGTGGGGGAAGACGGTACAGCGCCTGCAGCTCGCTATCGAGTACAGATGAAGAAAAGTTCAGGCTATATCTGCTATGGAGATGTGGGGAAAAAGGAAAACTCAAGGTGAAACAGGGAACACAACACGGAAAACAAACTCTCCCAGCAGCGAGCAGCTTCAGCCGGGTTGCTGGGACTTTGCTAACAGGAGAAGCCAACATTAGCCTAAATGTAGCTTTCTGAATTATTTTGGGTTGTTTTTCCACCATCATTTTTATATCTATCTATCTTTCTATCTATATATATATGTGTGTATAATGTTGCTGTCCAAAGAAAAACATGTACCACCATTTTTGTCGATTTTCTCTTTCATGCATCATTTGAAAATTGTAACTTTATTATGTCTTGCATTTATCATGCCTCATAATGTACATCATATCGTCGCTGTCCAATGAAAAACATGTATCTCCACTTTTGTCCATTTTTACTTTTACGCATTATTTGAACACAGCAGCTACTGTTTACACTTAGTGAGAATCTCATGGTGAACGGACCAACCGAAGTGGCCTAAAACTGTTTGGAAAGACGTCTGGTTCCTTTGACTTGCATTAAAGTTAAATGAGGTTTTTGGCCTGTCCCGTAAAGTTGCCATTTTGGAGATACTTGTTTTTCTTTGGACAGCTACGATATATACAGTACATCGTCGCTGTCCAATGAAAAACATGTATCTCCACTTTTGTCCATTTTTGCTTTTATGCATCATTTGAACACAGCAGCTACTGTTTACACTGTGTCAGAATCTCATGATGAATGAACTGAACAGAAATGGCCCAAAACTGTTTGGAAAGACGTCTGGTTCCATAGACTTACATTAAAGTTAAATGAAGTTTTTGGTCTCTCCTGTAAAGTTGCCATTTTGGAGATACTTGTTTTTTCTTTGGACAGTGACGATATATTACTTTGACGTTTTACACGTAACAGTGCACTAACATGACTTAAACACGCCCCTTTATCCGAGACATCTCAAGAAACACACTTTTCTTCATCCCTCTGACGTAAAAACAACACAGCTATTTACTGTTTTCATACACTTGTTTGTCCAACGGTCTCTTTTTTTGGGTGCACGTGCACAGATGAGCAGACCCGCCACATGAAAGAACAAGGGGGAAGGACTGATTGTTAGTACAGGCAGATCTTGCTCTGCCTGGTTTTCTGACTATTCCTAACGCTACTGCATTGACTATCACTTTGTAGTCGTTAAGGCAATACTGCATGAGAAGCAGCCCTGCCAATACAGCCCCATTAAAGTGAGGGGGGTTGGAGGGGGGGCTACCATCCTCCCCCCCATCCCCCTCCACATCTGGTTCCACTCAGAACTTTGGACTTTTCTTTAGCATTCCGGAGCATCGCTGAAGCCTCATAGCCAACACAGCCGCCTGTGTCCTAAAAGCACAAAACAACGAGAAACCCGAACCGGCACTCGCCCGGCTCCTTACGCATCCCTGCGTCCGGACGCGTCAGCGCACGCGAGGGGCACAGAAAAGTTGCGGGGTGTTTATGTGAAGCGGCTCTCTTACCTGTGAGCGCGGCCATCGGGTGCAGACTCAGGAGGGATAAATATAAAGTGCATCTGCAAAAGTGGAGGACGTTTTTCCGTGAGGGCTTGGGCTTCTCCCGGCGATGCATGGCTGCAGCGCGCCGCCGAAAAGCAGGAGTGAAAAGAGAGAGAAAGAAAGACAAAAAACAGAGAGAGAGAGAGAGGGAGAAGCAGAGGGAGAGAGAGAGAGATTGCGTTAGGTGTCCGGTGAGGGGGTGAATCCTGTGCGCGAGCCCGCCCGCGCGCGCGCCTCTTCACTGGGCTTTTTAGTCCTGAGCTCGTGCAGTTCCAGTCCGACTGAGTGGCCAAACTCTGCGCCTCCACACACAAACTCTCGCGTCCGAATGAGGGCGGGGATCAGGGTCTGAGTGGCAGCCCGACACCCCGGGGGTAAATCTGTGAAGAATTCACCAGAAGTTGCACCGTGGGGAGTTCACCAGTGCTCGAGAGAGAGAGAGGGAGGGCGAGAGAGATGAGGACTGTGGCGCTGTAGCCGAAGTAGTAGCAGCAGCAGCAGCTCGGTTAGCCTACTTTAGCTTCTCCCCTGCCCACGTCACCACCCCGGGCTGCACACTGTGAAGACCAAACCACCGAAATAACACCCCAAACATTCCGTAGACGACAACACGCTTAAACTGGGTTAGTATGTACAAACACACGGCACAGTTAACATTTTGGGCTTGATCTGGAAAAGGGCAATGTTATGCATCGCACAAGCACACACAGAGGTTTGTATTCCTGTCCTTGTGGGCCATTTCCATTGGCTTCTGTGCTGTGAGGTGGTAAAAGTCATCAATCACACTTCTGTCATACAGGAAGGCAGAAAAGCTCTTAGAAAGCTGTTCCCAAAAAGTGGAGAGAAGTATAGAAGTAGCAGGGCTGCTTCTGAGTGGTTTACAGTGCTATTATTCAAGCTTAGTACATCCAGCAGAAGTCGTCCGCTGTGTTACTCCTTTTGGGCTAAAAATGAAAGGATAGAAGTGGAATCTGAAGGAGAGAGAAAAAAAAAAAATACCACAATCTGACCGCATAACAAACCACTTTGTTGCAAATAGACTGAAACAGAAGTTAAAAGGATTGTGGAGAAAGTGCACACCTGTCAAATGTTTTCTAGACTTTAATGAATACATATACACTGATCATCCTCAAAAGAATAGCTGCACCCAGGAGGAAGTGTGGGATTGCAGTGCTGTTGGGAAGGAAGATAATGGTCACCAGAAACAATAAATAATGATACATTTACACTGGTATGGGCAATATGTATTGAGCTACATGTACAGAAGTAGTGTCTCTCAGTATGGCGTCAGGCCGTCATGTTTACTAATGCAACACACCAGACAGTATGGGGGCATAGAGGTTCCTAATGGTGCCCTATTATAATCCATCCCACGCAGCTTGAATATCCTCACAGTTTGTGCAGGTTTTGCGGTAGTGGCGGAGTGACACCAGGACAAAAGCATGACTCGTCACTGAAGAGCCCATCCATGCTTACGTCACATGTTCAGCTGTGTGAAAACTGATCATTCACACGTCGCACGATGTGAAACCTACCCACCAAGTTCCTTTCCTGACAGTCGATTCCTTCTGGGTGAAACCTTTTTTACCTAACCTGGTCTAACTTCACATCCCCCTGATGAAAAACACATCATGGACCATCGTCCAAAACACAACACATCGTCTGTTGTTGGGACAAATTCTCATATCTCTGTTTTTGTCGTGTTTCCCGTTTCTAATAGAATTCCAAGGAACCTGTATGTTGTGTGGAAATTTCAACGCAAATGGACCGAAAGAAACGGCCATTAGAAGTAAGAGTGTGTTTTACTCCTCTCAAATTGGAGATAAGAGGCTGTGCCGCAGGTTTGAGTGGAGCTCAGCAATGCTGGTTCCCCCAGCAGAGCAGGGCAGGAACCAAAAGGAAATCTTTAGGAAGTTTACTGATTCCCCACCCCTATAAAAAGCTACATCTTTGGTTTACACAAAACTGCCAGATGTCCCCACAACAAAACAGGACAAACATACAAAACACCACCACTCTGATACTCAAAAACGACCTGTTGCTCCAAGAAGCTGACTAATTACAAAGCACCCAATTCACTTAATGGCTCCTAAACGGTGGGCACGTTTACTGCAGACCAAATCAGCTCTGTTATTTACCACCAGAAAACCAAACCAAAAGCGCAGATTAACAGATGATAACATCTTCTAGCTTGTGTCCGGTTCTTTGGAATACAGCTCAGTCCAAACTGTCAGTTCTATGTTCCACAGAAAATGATAGGGATTCAAAGGATTTACAACCCATTTCAAACCACACGCACACACACTCACTCCAAGACCACCATAAGCCACAGGCCATCAGTCTCAATAACGGCTGGAGCGTGAACGTTTAAATGACACACTAACAATTTACAGATTGAACACAGGCATGCGTTCTGAGAACTGAAAACGCAGCGTGTGAGAAGAAAGCTATGATGCATGTTCTGAAGTGTACACGTTGACTGAATGTATAACATTGCATCATTCATGAGAGTTACAGGTGAACTGGAGACCGGGCATATACAGAGCAGGCCTAGAGCTTATCCAGATCTCATCAGGAGTAAATATCTGTGTAAACTAGTGTTATTGCCCCGGTTATGCATCCCTTTCACCATACACCATCTGGGAGAAACAGAACGTGTGCATATGCACAGCTGTATAAGAGACTAAACCCAAAATCTGAAGAGCTACAATGTAGGTACCCATCACCATGACATGAGTGCATATGCTCCACAGGGCTGAATATCAATTATAATCCATTCTCCACCCAACACTGAAGACAAACAGGCCAAAAGTGAGCTACGACTGCCGTATTTCCTAAGCTCAGGTTAGGGTCGGCTATAAGGTCATGGTAAAGCGCAGAACCAGATTTACTGTACGACTCAGGTCAAGGTACTCCAAGGTGATGCTAATTTTAGAAGGGACTACACACATCTCCACTAAGCAAGGCAAAATCACTAGGGAACTAAGACCAGGAGGAAAACACATTTTAGGTGTTCGTAACTTTACAGGACAGCTGATGTTTATCACCACTTGCAGAAGTTACGTCAGGGCAAAGTTACGGTCCATGTAAATGCGGGTCCAACTTTAGACCTTATTAGAACATGCCCGAAAGCAGGGCATGTCTTAAAAACTACAGACCCATTTTGGAGAATACTTGAGCACAAATGTTTAGGAAACTAAAGTGGTTTATGCAGATGTTTTCATTACCAGATGAACTGTCAAATTCCACATTAGGAGGAAAAATTCAGAAGGGATGCTAAATAAATAAATAAATAAATAAATGTAAAGACTAAATCGACAAGCTTGACTACTGCATTAATCACCAAACTGATTACACACAGGCCTTATATCATGAATGACATTTCAAAATCAAGACAAGAGTGCAGAACTTTTAAACAATAGCATTTAATGATCATTGCCATCTCTGCCCTGTACCCCGTAACTATACCCCCCTCCGAAAAGTCCTCTTCCCCACACAGTAGACAATAAGGACCAGGAACCGGCTATTTAAACAGACCTAAATAAATATGACCATGTGTATGTGTGTGTGAGTGTGTGTGTCTGCAAATGTGAAAGAAACAACTTAAGGTAATGGGTGGGGGGGACCCAAAGAATCTTAAGTTTAAAAAAAAAAAAAAAAAAAAAAAAAAAAGGGTGTTAGACTTTTTTCCAATTTTAAAACATTAAGTAGAATATACTTGGGGCAATTGGTTAGTGTCACTAAACCATCTACAATAATAACCTTTCTAAAATAGCCTTTCTTCAAACCGTTAAATAATAATAATAAAAAAAAAAAGTAAAAAAAAAAATAAATAAAAAAAATAAAAAAAAAAGTAAAACAGCACCACCTATAGGTAGAGCTAAGCTTTGGTCACAGAGGAGGAGGGGGGAAAAAAGTCTGACCAACAACAAATGTCATGGAAGAACAGTTAGTTGATTGAGCTGTTAAGACTTCAGTATTACATTTAAAGAAAAAATAATAATAATTAAAAGCTAATTTTCCTGGACTATTCTGTCATTAAAGGATCTTTAAAATAATTTTACTAAAAGAGGGAACTAGTCTTCACTTCTGACTTCAGAGACACTTTGGACCATTTCTCTGGGCTACATTATCATGAACTGTTAATGTAATGCAAAAAAATAAAGGGGAAAAATGAAATACGACAGCAACAGTATGCTTGTATGATGGTGTTTCGGCAAAGGTGTATTTTCTTTTTAACTGTCTGAAGTTGGTCTTTTTATGATGACTAGGTCACCAGCAATATTCCTTAAAACAGGGAGTTAAGAATCCTTTAAAGAGCTAGCAGAAAACAGAACATAAAAAAAAGGAGTGGGGTGTAGGGCAGGAGTGATCACTGGGCAGGCAGAGTATCTCCTGTAAGCCCCTTTGCATTGTCTTGGACAGAAGACACAAAAGTAGGAGTGAGGGGTTTTCTCCCACAACGCCAGGTATTCACTTTCGAAGAAACTCAAGACGACCTCGTTACTGAACATATGTATGTACGTGTGTGTGTATACTGTATCTGTGTGTTGTGCGGTGCAGGGCATGTATCGGTCCATGTCATCTGCCCAAGTAGCAACTCTGTCCTCTTCTGCTCTATTCAGTCCATTTCTATCTGTAGCATGAAAACACCAGCTCCTATGAATTCATTCTTGTTGTCGCTCCCCTCGCTTTCTCCCTCACTCTAAGGGTGCTCTTTTTGTCACTCCCCTCCCCACATTACAAGCTTTGAAATGCTGGGGAGAGGAAAAGGAGCAGAGGGGATGGACATCTTTCTCTCCAGCCCTCCATCTCATCCTCTTTCCCCTTACTCCTGCTCTTTCCTCTCTCTGCAGGTAGAGGCAGATCCTCCTCTAACCTAGGGCACTGCAGAGCTGGGTGGGGCGAATACGAAGCCCCACTCTCTCTGCTCCAAACCAGACAGGCGCAGATGGGTGGAGCTCTCAGTTTGAGGCGCTGCTGCTGGAGGAGCTGGAGGTGGAAGCGATGGCCGTGTTGGAGTTGCCGGTTGTGGCCACTGATTTCCGGATGTGAGGGAGCAGGAAGGGGTCACTGGCCAGCTGATGGACATCAATACGGTCCTCCTTACGGTAGACCAGACACCGACGAATGAAGGCCTGGAAGTGTAATTGCATATACAAATCACAATTGTGCCTGTTATATATATGGTTTCATTCTATTGCATGCTTGTCTTATACAGTGGCTTATTGTTCTGGGGAAGATCCTTTTTAAATAAACAATAACAAGTAAATATGAAATATTTTCTAAATTCAGTAAATTGAACAATATATAGATATATATGGAGGTAAATGTAAAACAGTATGCAAAAATTACTTCTACCCATACAGGCATCTGCTGTACCACTGAAGGTAGAACGAAAAAATTACAATAAGCAGGGAACTTCAGCTTTGTCAAATTCCTCGCATTATTTGTACAATATGTGCTTCCCATAAACTTCACACGAGAAGCCCTGACTGTGCCTTCATATTACAGGTGACCTGTATAAGAGTCTGGCTGCTTCTTAGGAGGTGCAAGAAGAAACAAAAGCACGGCAATGGCTTAGGTGTCCATGTTGGACTAAGGCTAAGTCCAACTCCAAGTGACCAGTTTTTCCTCTGTGTCTCAAAAAAGTCAGACTATTTTAGATGCAATGGACTTGACAGCAGGAGGCGATTTAGGGTCTGCTGCTTTTTCATTTTAAACAATAAAAGGGCAACATTGTGTTTCTTTTTGGACAACAGCCAATATTTCCATCAAGCCATAATATAGAAGAGAGACACTTTATCCCATAAGGGAAAATCATATCCAAGAAAGAAAGAATTTTTTTTTACCTTAGCCTCGGGTGAAACTCCAGGTTTGGGAGGGAACTGCACCTCAGTGGCTTTGAGTATAGTGTTCTCCTGTAGAATATCCTGCTGTGACTGATTATGACCAAACGGCTAGAAAAGAAAAACACAGAGTAAGAAATTTCATACTTTTTAGGACAGTGGCAGCTGTGTTAGTGTGTAAACATACATCATGCTAAAAGTTTCCAGAGAAAATTTTACATTATACATTACATTGCTCTGTACATTACCTTTTTCCCATAGAGGCACTGGTAGAAGATCACTCCGACTGACCACACATCCACCTTGTTGGAAATCTTAGGTGGCTCCTTCCCTACCACAAAGCATTCTGGGGGCAGGTACCTACAAGAAGCAGAGGGAGCATGTTGGACATGTTGGGCATAAATCTGGAACATGGGAAGGTGAGTTCGTCCTACATTTGTCGAATTTGAAATCTCTCTTTAGAAAACCTTAGAACTAATGCTAGTCAGTAATGCATAAAAGGTCACCATATATGCATTACACAGACTTTTAATCCATGATAAGATCATAATACAAAGAGGCGGAACTACAGCCAACATACGACACATACCCTAGTATGGTCCCCTGAGCTCTTGCGAGGTGAGCTCGTCCATGCCATCTACACCCATAGTTTATCATCGTCCATGATCTTGGACAAGCCGAAGTCTGTAATCTTTATCTTCCCTCGCATGGCCGTGCCGTTTACCAGTAGAATGTTGGCCTAGGTTAAACAAAGAGTCATGGGTCAAAAGGTTCTGTTGGGGTCAGCATGAAGCATAGTGAATTGCTTCTGAAGAGGTCAACCTGAAGGATTTAAGACAGGCCCTGCCAACTTCAGTAGACCTTGAGTAGTTTTTTCTTGTGGCCATGATGACCACAGTCTCCATTTTAAGCAAGTCTGTTTTTCTAATGTCTGGAAGAAAAACAAAATCCATCCATGCTCTGCTGCCATCTACAGGCTGCAACACAGTCAAAAAGGTTTCTTCAGCGGTGGCAGTAAAGCATGGCTTCAGAAGCTAACAAGTGGTTTAAATGCCAGCAGAGTAGAAATGAAAAGAGCTCATCTGCCACATATAATGACTTGGAATGCCAGTGTTTTTACTACGGTCAGTCAGGTTTAATCAAAACAAGTGACAAATAGATGCACACAAGAATGTTCAGTGTGCAGCTCTAAACTAAATGTTAGGGTAAATACAAAGCGCAAATATTAAACTTAAGCAACGCTCGTACCTTTATACAACATACAGATAGTCATCAAAAAAACCAGGACATTATGGCTGTTACATGCATTTAAGCTGCTATTTTCCCACCTGCACTGTACACTTTATATATCCATACTGTTTAAACCACATACTTACTGATACTGCGCTACTCTTTGCACATGTCCTATACTGTTTGCACGCATTGTTTTGTCTATTGTCTTTGCACCCCACATATATAATGACAAAGTTAAATAGAATTGAACAGATTTGTACATCAGAGCCTCTTGAATTCAACTCTGAACCTTCGTTTTGCAGGTATATCATTATCCAAATCTTGGCTACAGACAGCATCATGACAAAGTTCTAGAGCTTCTGTGGTTGGTTAAAAGATCTCTAGTGAATATTTGTAAAATATTATGTAATCAGCATCACAGCCAAAGATAATTCAAAAGGACTTCTAGTTAGAGCAAGAAAAACACCTAATAGGCAGAGCAAGATCACTCAAACATGAGACTTTGGAATCAGAGGTGTGTACCTGGCTTAAGGTCATAATGGATAATCGGAGGACGGATCTCGTTCAGGTATTTGAGGGCGTTGACAACCTGCATGATGATTGACCGGCCTTCTTTCTCAGACATTAACTTGTGCTGCTTCAGGTAGAAATCTAAATCATTGCCCTCACAGTACTCCAGCACTGTGCAGAACCTATACACACACACACACACACAAACAGATTCATAAAATTTCGTCCTTAAACAAATAAAGAGCAAGACCCACAATAATCAAACAACTGCAGCGCATGCATTCAACATCGCAGGTGGAACCAAGACCAGGCCTCAGCAAGCAGTAAAAAGAATGAATTTCTAACGACCGGCCAAGTGTCAAGGAGAGAAGTAAGTCATAAAGTTTGACTATTATGGAATGGTCCAGCTCCTTGTTGGAATGCCGGTATTTCGGCAGGAATGTCTTGAAACCCACCAGCAGAAGAATGCCAAACTTTAGACAGGACTGAAAGGCACTAGCAGTGTCTCCCTTGCCAGTGAAATATGAACATATGACTGTATTGCTTTTCTTGCAAGTAACACCAGAGAGATTTCAAATTTCAGGTATTACACAAACTGTATCCTACTTGTGGTAGTTCTCCTTCTTCTACATCCCTTCCAGTGTTATTAAATTGATGGATTTTCACAGCCACGTCTCCTCTGCTCCGTAAGTCAAAGGGCTGGAAAAATGGAGAAGAAAAGAATAAAGAAATGCCCATTCCATAATCTACTGAGTAACCTAGGCACCAAATTCAATACCCACACCCCTTATCCCAAACACGTAGCTTTGTAACATACCACACAGCACTATAATTTTAATATCCTAAAAAGCATGATGAGAAAACTTGCAAACAAGCGACATCTTCCTCCTAGGTTCTGTGGAAGGCTCCCCTACCTTGTAACTCCACCAAAGCCAACTCTTCCAGCAGGTGCAGCAGTAGTAGCGGGTCATTTCCGTGTGGGGTGATCTTTGAACCTGATACAGGGGGAAAGTTTCTCCCTTTCACAGTTAACATTCCCTCACACTCTTTCACAGTTAACATTCCCTCACACTCTTTCACAGGGCTATTATATTCAGCCATACCATCAAGAATGTAAAACTATTCTAACCTCTGAATATGATTAAGATATTACTTTCACCACTTTATAAGCTACCCGGATACTCTTTGCCTCTCTCAAAGTACTCTGCTATTGACCTCTGTCTCTGTGCCGGGGGGGTCTGGGTCTGTCTGAAGGAATAATCCTTCTCTCTCTTTGTATCTTTTGCTGCTTGGAGCTCTTTTTCGTGTGGTTTTACATATGTCTGTTTAAATTGGTGGTGCTGCCACAGTAGCGACTAGCCCTCTTACACACATTGTAGTTTGCAAGGTTTTCATTTACAGCCATAAATTTCTCCACATGACGCTCCTCTTTCTTTCTGTCATGGCATGTTGTCACTCACTGCAGCCTACAAGAGTCTGCTTTCAGCACTGCTGAGTCACGTGATGGTACGACAACAAAACCCACAGAGCAGGGGAGGAGGAGGAGCAAGATACGCTCTTGTGCATGCAAGATGTGAAGGGAGTGGCGTTTTGCACAGACTGGCTACATTTTGATGTAACAAGTGCAATGTACAGAACACAGAGGACAAAAACTAAAGTATCATTCCCATTATGTTAGTAAAGGTCTAATACTCTCAGTACTATCGCTGGTATAAATACTATCAATATAGTCAATATACCTGTGAATTCCGCCTCTCCCCTTACACTATGATGTTTGGCACACCCAAATGCAGACACTACTTTTTGCCAGTCATTAACATCTGCTTTGGACCCATTATCCACAGACTGAACGAGAAACACTCAGTGGAATCAAAGTCAAACAATGCCTTTGGTATTTTATTTTTGTTGTTGTTGCTTAATGTTATGGTTGGTGTAGCCGGTGTGGTTGGTGTAGCACAGCAGATAACACCACTACCCACCAGAGAGCCACCACCACATGTGGGAGACTGGAGTTCAAATGCCGGTTTGGGTGACTATGCTGTGCTACACCAATAAGAGTCCTTGGGCAAGACTCCTAACGCTACATTGGCCTAGCTGCAACATGATTAACCTTGTAAGTCGCTCTCTCAGACAGAACTCTAGATGTACAGAAATGATGCTTGAATTTGTTGTTCTTCACCTTTAAATATAGACCATCTTACAGTGCTACCAGTAAATGAACCACCCACCTGCATTCAGTCAAGCCACCGTAGACTAAAAGGACTCAAGCAAAACATTGTTTTATTATTTGTAGTACTAGGAGCACTGAAGAAAGCACATGGCTGCTGCATTTTTAGAAGAAGTCCGCACCAGGAAAGATGAGCATCAGCAACTCCAGAAACTACCCCAAACTAACTGTGCGGTGATAAGAGGCTCAGCACTGTGTGAGGGAGAGTAGGCCTGCATGTTTATCCTTCGCTGGCTCTGTGTGTCGGCTTTCTCTGATAAACGAAGTAAGCAGTAAACAAGTAAGCTTCCACAAAGCGTTGTCACAAAAGCTTAACGATCAGGGAGGGTTTGAGGGAGGAATATGACAAGGGCTTCAGATAACAGTGACAGCATCAAATTGGAATTTTAGGCCTTTCCGCTAGGGAGGAAAATAGTCTTAATGTCTTGCCTGCACCCACCTTACTCTGCCTGTCTGGGTGACATTTGGACAAATACCTGGAGGTCTTGATTATTCTTTAGGGGTGGGGGACAACTGATGCTGCTTGCTCACCTATAAAATCTACAGCAGAGACAAGAAATGCAATAGCTACTCATATTCCCTCAGTCACATGTGTGTAAATACACATTTGATTTGAATCTGGATAAGCGTTTAAATTGATGCACTTATTTCTATTCAGTTCAACTAAGAGGCAGATTTTCTAAGAAGCTCAAAATACCATCAGTCTGTCAATACCCTGCAGTGGTACGGGTGAGCAACTTAGTTTGTTATCTAAGTTGAACGTCCATTAAAGTGATCAAAAGGAACAACAGCATTACAACATATAACCAACCCTATACAAGTCATTAGGCTTTTCGGAAAGTCAGACCAAGTTTTCCCTAGGGAATATGTTTATCATTCTCAGTTTATTCATGATTCAAGTTTAAATTGTGACTCATTATGGCAAAATAATTGCTTATTTTAAGTAAAAATAAAATCACTTATTTCTCATTCATCTTCAATATATATAATTTCTCTGGTACATCAGTTAAAACATTACTACAGCTTCATTTTTAAAGAATTACAGGGGGCAAATGGCACCCCAATCATGAAATCACCTTTTACCTATCAAATGCATATGTCTTATCAGACCAAGTCAGATCTAACAACAAGAAGCACACAGGGTCTGAATATGATTGAAAACTTTCTTTCCCTCTGGCACCATCAATAGCATCAATGCTAGTGCCAAAAATAAGCTTACGCAGGCAGTAATTACTATTTACTGTAAATTGGAAGTAAATTGGAATAGTAGCTTCAGTACAGGCATTTAATCTAATATTTTGTGATATGAGACAAAAATAAAAGAGCCAAAAAAAAAGACAAAGAGCATGAACCACCCCATTGAAGTCATTTTTACCACCAAGACACCCTTTAGTAAAGTATCTAGACTCAACTTCTAATTAGTGAATACAGCTGATTTACTGGTGCACATATTGCCAAAAGAGGGTGTTTAATGGCGTATGCAGTCCATATAATCTTGGGGCAGTGGAGCAGTGGAGCAGTGTTTAGACCTGTAGTGTATATGTGCAATGAAAGGTGCTCTCTTAAAAAAAAAAGCTTCCTAAATGACTCCTGGGTTGGATGTACACTACAGTTCTAGGAAAACTGAATTGGTATAAAATCTTTACCTTGTGTGTGTTCTATAAAAGGTCCTTCACTCTTGCTGTCTTATTTATGAAAATATTTCAGTAGCCATCCCAAATTCTCTAGCAACACACACAAAAAAGGGTTTTTATATACAATAATTATAATTATGTTTTATTTAGTACGTTTATAGATAAAACTTTAAAATACCTAACATGGAGTAAAGCACTAGTGTCTATACGATTAGGAGCATGAAATCAAGGACCACCAGATTACAGAACAGGTTTTACCCCCAGGCCTTCAGAGCTCTGAACACCTTGCTACCACCTACCACCATTCTACCTTATGCTCCTTCACCACAAGCATCTGTCCAGTCCAGAGTAGTCCATGCTCAGTCCTCTCACCCACGACATAACCACTAGAACAGGCTGCCTAGCATTTTAACTTTTACAGACTGTTTAACTGCACAGACTGACCACCAGAACATTACAGACTGCTTAACTGCACAGACTGACCACCAGAACATTACAGACTGCTTAACTGCACAGACTGACCACCAGAGCATTACAGACTACTTTACTGCACAGACTGACCACCAGAGCATTACAGACTGCTTAACTGCACAGACTGACCACCAGAGCATTACAGACTGCTTAACTGCACAGACTGACCACCAGAGCATTACAGACTGCTTAACTGCACAGACTGACCACCAGAGCAGTACAGACTACTTTACTGCACAGACTGACCACCAGAGCATTACAGACTGCTTAACTGCACCAGACTGACCACCAGAGCATTACAGACTGCTGCTTAACTGCACAGACCTGACCACACAGAGCCATTATACACTGCTTAACTGCACAGACTGACCACCAGAACATTACAGACTGCTTAACTGGCACAGAGCTGACCACCAGAACATTACAGACTGTTTAACTGCACAGACTGCACTTTCTGCACAAAAATCACTGCTGATTCAGTTTATCACTTCTCTATAAGGACCAGTATTATTCAATTTATACTGAACATGTACAGTGTGTGTGATACATTTATGCTTAACTTGAATCTATAACTGGCTGCTGTTGCACAGTTCTGTCATTTACACTAATACTTCATACTGTACATATGTTCTGCTCTTATACCTTTCAGACTTATATAGCATATGTTGTACATTTTCTTTATTTATATACATTCATATATTTTTCTTCTCTCTAGTCCTTCCTTTCTTATTTAGTACTTAGTATTTATATTGTAATTGTTTAGTACTTGGAGACCAGGGCTGAGTGCAGAGTAAGAATTTCATTGTACAGTGCAACTGCTTGTTTCTCTGTCCATTTGGCAATAAACGCTTAAATCTGAAACTTGAATCTATAAAAGTAATGCATTAACAATAGCTAACAAATGTTACGTAAACATGTAAGAACCTTTACATGCGAAATTAACATGTAAATACACCTTTGTTTCATGTTTACCCAACATGTGAACAAGACATTGTTGTATGTTTATTTAACATGCCAACATGTAGTAGCTATATGTTTACCTAACACATTACAACCAGAGTTAAATTTATTACTTCATGTTAGTTTGTTGACAGAGTATAAAGTGTAAACCCGTTTATGCTTGTAAAGAGAGACATGCAGGAATTCTATGAGAATTCTCTGAGAATCCAGGGTAATAATGCAGGGAAAAGTAGGCAGTGATGAGGAGAAAAACAGAAACGACAAAACGAGAAACTTTAACGCTATAAAACTAAGAGCAAGCAAAAAACAAACACAAAAACATGAAGAACAAGGGGTTACAAATGGACAACACTACACAAGGACAAGACAAGAACAATTGCCACTCTACTCCTGTTAAGTTCCTACTTACAATTCGGAGGCAGTTACGACATGATGTGTTTAAGAGGTTTTGGTCAAAAACAGGACAGATACTTGAGAGCAGTGTTTTGTGTTGACTTGTGTTTTTAGCCTCTTCACATCATGAATGAGGGATATTTTACATTTACATTTGAGGCATTTAGCAGACGCTCTATCCAGAGGCTAGTGTTCCGTTGGATAATATTCCAGCTAGTACAGGAAGGTTATATCCTAAAAACTTCACCCGAAGCTCAGACAGTGCCCAAACAAGGCTTTAAAAAACTTGCTCATGTGTGGATGCTGAATAAACTACACCCAGTTTACAATACACCTGTCAGCAGCCAGCAAATGCCTTTTTGTTTTGTTCATATACAAAAAGTTTTAACATATATTAAACTCAGTAAACCAAATCAGAAAGTGGCATGAAAGTGTAGAGGTGTGTTCTCTGTAGAGAGAACTGTTAGGGTGTGTACAGACCAGAGGGAAGACAGAGGTAAAATATTAAAAATGATTGTATGATAATAAACTTGAGTTTTACATTATGCATACAGTATAAAGCAAAAGGGCTTGATAACCTCTTATCAGACCTCTGATCTAAGAAGTGTGTGGGCATGGCTAATAAGCACCTTGATGACAGTTCTAAGTCCCAACACTCCTAAGCCTGATCCACCTCTAGGAACAAAAAGAACAGAACTGAAATCATTTCCAGCTTTTGTGTGATGCTAACTGTATGGGGCTTTGACCTGTTTATACTGGGAATAAGATGTATTTGGACATAGGACGGGGAAACTTTTGTACATCACTGTAACAGGACTGCCCAGACTGGACAGACAACACACAGGTGAACTGCATAACAAGGGATAGTAGAGAGAACAGAAAGCACCATAGACAAAGGTTGGGCTGCACTTATAGAAGCAGTGTGTCTTATTATGGCACTGTGCCCCCACGTTTGCTAATGCAACCTACCAGACATCTTAGCATGGAGATGTAGAGGGTCCTAATGGTGTCCTGTGAAAAGCCATCCCATGCAACTTGGATATTCTTACACAGTTTCTACATATTGTAGGGGTGGAGGTGGAGTGATACCAGGCCTTCTGGACGTGTGACACCTGAGAACAAACTTCTCATTGTTCATTGGTCGTCTCCAGCATGACCAAAGCGGGATTCATCACTGAAGATGACCTGCAGCCATTCTGAGTCACTCCACGACGGTCTGGTATGACAGCATTGCAGTTTTTGGTGATGTTGACGGGATGTTAGGGGCTGTCGGTCAGTGTGCATGTAGCAGGATGCAACAGGATGACTCATGATGGTCATTACTTCTCGTGCAGTGTCTGCAGTTGTGGTACAGCGATAAGGTCTAGCCTTGTTTACGTCACATGCGCAGCCAAGCATGGAACTTCAATCCATTGCATGTCTCAGAGTGTCAAACCTACCCACCAAGTTTCATTCCTGACATTTGATTCCTTTTAGGTGCAACTATTCTTTTGTTAAGTACACACTTTCAGGAAGTATACCAAGTATACTTAAAGTAAGTATACTTAATAGCACTTATTTTTGATAACCCAGGTTTTCACATACTAACTAGCATGATAGTAAGCAGTGTTTGAGGCAGCCTGTGACAGACTGTAGCTGTGCTCTAGGCAGGTATCAAGTCCTCATTGTGATCAGAAAAGAGAAGCCAAAAAAAATCAACATGCAAGATGTATCCTTGTGCCTTAATTACTGCCTTGAACAAATATCAAAATGCCAAAAGATCTTCTCTGATCATCACCAGTTTTCAGCAACAGCAATCAATGCTTGTATACGGCAGCATGTTGCCACAGCGTGTCTCGCACTGTAGTTTAAACTCTGCGGGGCAGTTTTTAATAATTTATGTGGTTTAAATAATATATACACAACGCTAAACACAGTATTACCCTGCTGTTCCTGCAGATTGTGGAAACCTAAATGCACTGACTTAATAAAAAACACTGACTGTGATAAGTTACATGAATAGTGAAGATTACCATGTTAAAGGTGACAGGAAATACACAATCAAAACCATGGGCGTGGCAGTGGGGGGAAAAGTGGACCTGACTACCCAGGGCCCGAGTAGGGAGAGGGGCCCATTTTTTTGCTCACGTTCCGCGTGTACTGGCATAGATAGGGGCCCACTGACATTGTGAGTGTACAGGGCCCAGAATTTGCTGCTGCGCCCCTGATCAAAACTACCTTGGTATACACACACACACACACACACACACACACACACACACAGACAGTCAAAATTAAGGATACCAGACCACTGTGCATACCTTTACAAACCATATGCTTTAATAGGGAACATGGCCCTTTGTGGTTGTACCAGCTTTTACTCCACTTCTGTTTGAAGTGTGTTTGTGGGAATGTGTGCCCATTCGGTTCAAAGAGCATTTGTGAGATCTGACACTGATATTTGGACGAGGAGGATGGGCTTGCAATCGATGTTTCAATTAATCCCCAAGGTGTTCAGAGGAGTTGAGGCCAGGGCTCAGTGCAGCCCCCTAGTCGTTTAGTTCACACCAAACTTGTTCAATCATGTCTCATGGAGTTTTTTGTACACATGGGGCACCAATCATGCTGTAACCAGAAAGGCTGTCCCCTAAATGTTTGCCATAATGATGTATTCAGCCTAGACAGATGTGACACTAGTTTGACGCGTCTGTCAAACACGGACAGATGTTTTAAATAAATCATATTCTATGGTCGAAAAACTGGCAATAAATTCAGTTACCATCTAAAGATTAGTCATTCCATTGGTAAACCTCTCTTCTCACTTTTCATCTCTAC
>JAMWET010000806.1:0-113539 GCA_024036415.1 Prochilodus magdalenae | reverse complement strand
ATGCGATTGAGCGCTCTGCAGATTTTGGGGTTCCTGGAGGCCGTAAAAAAAACCCGCTATTATTTGCTTACACAACTGCACCAGGACTTTCCCTCAGATCCCTACCCGCTCTCTGCAGCTCAGCGATGATGTCATCTGTGAAGAAACGCTATTTTCTGTATAGAGCCGTCTACAGAGGGAGAGGTTCACGCCCACAGCAAAAGCTTTTTTTTGGAACATCTCTTGGAAAAAATGCACATGAGTGGGTCATTGATGGTGAGATACTCATCTGTAAGCACCCTTCACACATATTTCTGTTTGGCAACGGTTGCTGTTTAAGTATATAGCCAGTTTCTGTTTGCATATGTTAGATAACTTTTATTTTAGGTTCTTACTGACATTTACACATTTTGGGAATGCAAGCGCACTGAACTAAGATATTTAGAGAGCTGTCCTATAGGGTTAGTGTTGAAAAAAATGTTGATCAAGTGTACACCATAAAAGCAGTACATGATAGGAAATATGCCCTATGAGAGTCATATTAGGTTTTTTGTTGTTATAAAGCATGACCAATCTGACCAAATATACCTGAAATAGTTTGCTCAGTAACGGATTCCCTAGCACGACGTTTAAATCCTGTTCCATATTCTCTGTTCTGAACAGAGCTCCACTGGCTACCTGTATCAATTAGAATAGAAAGAAACGTTAACGTTCTGCTGCGGGTCTATAAGGTTCTAAATACGTTATAGTGTTGTAAAGCCAGTGGGCTTAATATCGGACTATTGTTGTATTTTGCAATTCCTCTAAAAGCTCTACTTTGAAAAGCTAATGCCCTCTTGTGAGACGAGCTGTCATCCTGCTAAATTTGAAAAAGAGTGAGGACGTAGTTAGCTTGAAGCCATGTCCATGAAATTGTTTCTGATCCTGGAAAATTCTTTTTTAAAATGTCTGTCGTGTGACACTGGATGGATATGTGGTCTTTCATTTGTTTTTGTTTCAGGTCATGTACACAGTGCTAGATCCTTCAAATTCATGTCAGTGACCCCTACAGTACTAATATTCAAGGTGAGTTAGTTCCACTGAGTATTAATCCCTCAGGGAAACAACTTTAAAACCTTTTAATCAGGTGGATAAATCACAGAGCACGGTACCAGTCTTGTCTGAACTTGTGTGGTAGACCTGCTTGCGCATCACTAACCTGGAGGATCACTTCACCAAAGCTCCACACTCCTGGGGGATAATCTGCCTGGACCGGGGGGGGCCGGCGGCCGGATGTGCTGCAGAAGTATTTACTTACGCCATGTATGAGCTAGTTGTGCGCGGTAGCTTCTTCTGCTATGGCCATGCTTCCGAGTGCTTCCCAGTGCCAGGGGTGAAACACCAGAGTCAGTGGCATGGTGTTGTGTTTTCTATTATGAGCGCTATATAAATGATTGTTAAAACACAGTGTCCATCTAGGAACACTATATAAAGCTGACAGCTTGAAGCTGGTGTGTTTAGTTCACTAATTTGACATTGTAATTGTTGTTAAATTGAAGTTTGAATGGAAAATATTTTAGAGTTTAGAAACTTCGAATTCTAACCTGAATTTGGTGGTGGGGCAGATTAGAAGATCAGACTTACATTTAGTCTCATAAATGTAATGTTAAAATCTCATCTAAAACTCCTCCTCTATGTCTATATGAGTCTTGAATACATTCCTTATACAAATGCCTCTAACTTCCACTTCCAGTAGCATTGTTTTCACAACACACCGGCCTCTCTCCATCTCCTGCTGTTTTTTTATTCCATTTTCTGAGGCATACCAAACGTTCCTTCCAGCTAGGAGAATTCACTCTGAATAGAGAATTTCTGGCTATTTCAGTTACCATCAGTTGAGATGTAAACAGAGTCATTCAGAAGTAAAACAAAGAAAGAGTAGCAGTGAAGCAGGAAATAACGGAAGCACCGTCATTTCGTTAGAAGCATATAGAAGCTTTTTAGAACGTTTCTCTTTGTTACGAGATTGCTCAAGTATCACTTCATCCCGCGAAGTGAGCGAGAGTGGCCGTGACTATACAACTCACATACAAACAGCCATTCATACACACTGTTCTGCTTGGCAAGAGCTACATTACTAGAAAGGTTCTTATATCGTCATTTGCTGTTCACCACTCCGCAGATTTCTTCTGACTGTTGCTTCAAGCATACACTTCCCAAAAGTGTTCCAACGAACCCCCTAGTTGATCATTTCAATGGCTTCACCGTGAGTTCTATAAATTAATGTTAAAAGTTGTGGCAGTGTCCTTGTCTGCCCATTTCAAGACAAAATTAATTAAACATCATTAGAATCTCCCTGACGCGTGAATAAGTACACAAAAAATAAGGCCTGGATCACGGAGGCAGAGCTGGTGGGAAATGATTTCGAGAAATGCTTGAGAAACGGAGTTGAACATGTCTGCCATTCCACACCACTTACATGCTATTGTTCAGAAACGGTCCATTGCTAGAGAAACTTACCTGAGGTGTAAACTACTTTTCACCCAGTGTGATAAGAAACCCGTGAACCTACATGTTTACTGAGTTTTATATGTCATGTTGATAATGGTTACATAATGGTACTTTCAGAAGTAACAACTTGGGATGCACCGGATCTAGCTTTTTCCAAGTTCCGATACAATCACCGATACTTAAACTTTGCATATGTGTCGGATCTGATACCATTTTTGAATGAATAAACCGCATACTTCACCATGTAGGAGGTTGATGTAGGACATAAACAATACTTTACTAAAGCTTACTCCTGCCAGCTTACTCTCTGGTTTGCTCCATGTTGTTGTGTCTGTTCGTAAGTCAAGTCTACTGTATGGTCTTGGGTTCCTGCAGGCCCACCTCTGGCCACTCGGGGGGAGGAAAAAAGGGCAGCCAACTGAGCAATCAGGCGGCAACACTAACCCCTGCTTAAGCATGAGCGTGCCGGCCCTTGGTTTGACTCAGTCTTGAGTCTGTGCATACGCATGTTTACTTGTGACTAGCCATGAATTAGAGTGGGATTCTCCCTAATTATCCAATACCCTTATCCAGCTTAATTTAATTAATATCTGAGTTGATATCGATTTTAAACATCGGATCGGTGCATCCTTAGTTACCACTTTTCGTTTTCCTAAATCCATGCATGCTATGAATGAAATTATAAAAAAGGGATGTTGTAAAACTATTTCAATATTTGTAAACCATTTTAATGTAACAGCTTTGTTTGAGGGAACCCTTTTAGAGATATCAAATGCTCTTGTCTCCCATTAACCACCATATGTAACCAGTTTCTGACAATGGCACGCTTCTGAGCAATGGCGCATTACATACATGTGCCGTACATCTCTGAATGGCTTTTATAAGAAAAAAAAAAACATGGAATTAGTAATGTAAAAATCAAGACTTGATCATTTGAACTTTATACCTGCAATTTCTTTGTGGGTGGACACAGAAAGATTGGTGGAAACAGAGTGTCTGACGAGGTTGTGATGTGATTTTTGTGATCTGTCCCGATTCATGGACACTGTGTGTGTAAGCACAACACAGCAGGCTCAAACTGTGAACGCTGTAGAGATTTCTACCATGATCTGCCCTGGATGACCAGCGGAAGCTTATAACCCTCACACACCTGCAGAGGCAAGATACTCACGTATACTCATTCAAACACAATCATCTTACTTATCCCTTTTAGCTCAAACCATTTTGTATGAGTGATACTGAAATTAATCTTGTATTTAATCAGAATGCAACTGTAATGGTCACACCAACAAGTGTCACTTTGGACATATGGCGGTCTATCTGGCAAAGGGGAACACGGAACGTTAGCGGAGGTGTATGTGATGACTGTCTCCACAACACCATGGGCCGCAAACTGTGAGGACCTGCAAACCCTTCTACTATCAGGACCCAACAAGAGATATCAGAGACCAAGCCGCAATGCGTTCGTAAAGTTACAGTTCATAGCTGTTCATTGTGTGACATGCACTGTGGATAAATTTAAGTGGTTCTTTTAGCATTTAGCTTGTAGTGTCACAGTTTATCATTTCTGTTGTATAGTGTTGGATTAAATTCAGTTAATTTAATTTAAGTCTTTATTGTGTCTTCCCATATTTTTCCTATACTATACTGTATTTGCCTGTAATATTTACTATTATATTGTTTTTTTTTCATACTTGGGTCTAAGCCAAGGTCAAAAGTGAACTTGTTATCATTTAGATTTTACAACAGGACGGTGCTCGTAGCTTCGTACCGTAGACCGATTGCACACGAGCACACAAGACATACTAGTAACATAACAGTGCAAAAGAGACACAAGTAAAAATATAGAAAAGAAAATTATACTTTTCACTTACAGAAAGACACATTTGAACATGCTTAAAACAGACTGTCACATTGATCAAAAACTCTAGTTCATATCATATTATGAAATGTATGTAACTTTAGTAAAGCCCTAGGGCAATTCCCATAGTGATCTTTTCCCTCTTTGTGTAGCATGTGACTGTGATCCAGTGGGCTCTGTGGAGGGAGGTGTGTGTGACCGTTACACTGATTTGGATCTGAGAATGATCAGCGGACAGTGTCGCTGTAAGCCCAATGTCAGGGGCCAGCGCTGTGACTACTGTAAAGATGGACACTATGGCCTCAGTCAAAATGACCCTCTGGGGTGCCAGCGTGAGTATGAGTATATAGGGGAGATTACATTCGTACAGTATAGTACATCAGTGGTTGAGAGTTTTCCATTACTGATTCATTTCCCAGCAGAAATGTCTTTGAAACATGCCATTTGTGTGGGTACATATGTATCGTCGCTGTCCAAAAAAAAACAGGTATCTCCAAAATGGCAACTTTACAGGAGAGGCCAAAAACCTCTTTTCATTTGAATGGAAGTCAATGGAACCAGACGTCTTTCCAAGCAGGTTTGGGCCATTTCTGTTAGTCCATTCTTTACGGAATTTCCACACAGGGTAGACAGCAGCTCATGTGATCAAATGAGGCATAAAAGTAAAAATGTTTTTCTTTGGACAGCGACGATATATTACACAGGGTTTGTATGTGTTGGTGCCTGTGGATCTGTGTGGGATATATATTTGCATCTATGTGTTTGACAGCATGCAACTGTGACCCACGTGGCATCACCATGCTGGGAGCTCCATGTGATCCAATCAGTGGAGACTGCTCCTGCAAGAGATACGTGACAGGCCGCTACTGCAGCGAGTGCATAGTAAGTGTCCATTTCAGAAGGCATTCAAGAAGCTGGAAAATGATTACACGTTAAAAAAAATTATAGGGGAAAAGTAATAATAATAACTATAATAATAATAATGATAGTTTACACTTCTATAGCGCCTTTCACAAACCCAAGGACGCTTTACAAACACACAAAAAAAAAATCATGAACAATGAAACTGTTTAGAGAAAAGGTAAGTTTTTAAGTGAGTTCTGAAGATGGAAAGAGAGGGTGAAGTGCGTATAGATGAAGGTAGGGAGTTCCAGAGTGTGGGGGCAGCAACACTAAACGACCTGCCACCCATAGAGAAAAGCCTGGACCTAGGTACAGCTAGGAGACCAGAGTCAGAAGGACCTTGAGCTCTTACGTGATTGGAAACCTAAGGGTGTAGGAGGGCTGACAGATAGGTGGGTGCTAGTCCGTGTAGGGCTTTAAAGGTCAGAAGAAGGATCTTATAGTGGATACGCTCTGTAACGGGTAGCCAGTGTAGCTGAAGAAGGATGGAGGTGATGTGCGCAGGCTTCTTGGTGGGTACTAAGACTCTGGCTGCGGAGTTTTGAATGTACTGCAGAGGGCGAGTGTTTTGGAGGGTAGACCATAGAACAGAGCATTGCAATAATCTAACCTAGATGAAATAAATGCATAAACCAGAGTCTCAGCATCTTTCGAAGTAATGCTGAGCCTAGCAATATTGCGAAGATGAAAATGAAATGTCTTTTATGGAATGACAAACCAGCAGACAACACACTTATGGCTTGATATGTTCTAAATGTAGGTTCAGTTTATAAGCAACCATTCAGAAAGTTATAATTATAGTTAATTTAAAAACTCTAGCTTTCTCCTTTACGTGTATCTAATTTTTAGGTCCTCATCTTTCCTATGCTTCCTTCTGTTTGCTCTGGTTGTTATTAGCACAAAAATTTAAACTCAACCAGCTTCATATGTCTTCTTTCCCTGGAGTCTTTACAGGTCACCTGAATACCCAGACTCTAGAATCATTTCCCTTACCTTCTCTTTGGTGGCTTGTTTTCCCGTCCATGGGAAACAAGAAATAGCATTGCTCCTGTAAGATGGAACCTTGTGGAGGTTTCTCTCTCGTTTTAGGGTAGCCAGGTGGACAGGCTTTGAAAGGTCTGTGCAGTGAGTCTAAGGATCTCGATGCAGGGATGGAAGAGATTAGTCACATGCAGTTTATGTTTTAGCTAGTTTAATCATGTTTGTAGTCATTGCTTTTTTCCTGTAAAGCATTCCGCAGGTTCAGGGAATCGCTTTTAGAAAGGCTTCCCACCTCTGCTGTCTCACTTTTGATCTTATCTCCAGCACTGCTGTCATCATTTACAGACTGTCGTTAAGAGTGCCAAGCTGCGAAGTCTCAGAGTGCCTTTTTGTCTGTCTCTTCTTGCTCTCCATTCTGCATGCTGAAATGCCATAATATATCCTCGTTTTCCATGACAAACATCGCACCAACAAAGATAATGCCATCCTTTTACTGGGAATTCCTGATAGTCGGGTTAAAGAAGAACGCTCTCTGGTGTAATTTTGTTTTAACATGATTTGCTTTATATTAGCTAAACACTACTGTGAACAATTCTGACTCTGTAAGTTTCTCTAAAACAAAGCTTTTCATGTCAAACCACTCAGAATGATTGTATTGAAATATAAATGTTATGTATGCAGAAGTCCTAAATATGTCGCCATATGCCTTTATTATATAAAGCGCATAGGTCAGCAAATCAGAGTAACCAGTTTGAGAATGAAAGATGGATCCCTGAAGTAAATGAATGCTTATGAGTGTGTGTTTGTGTTCAGCCAGAGTACTGGGGACTCAGTAATGACCTTTCAGGCTGCAGACCCTGTGACTGTGACTTTGGTGGTGCTTATAGCAACAAGTAAGTTCCTGTAACATGTACATGTTTGTGACTGTGTACACTTCACTGAGTTATCGAACAGATGACTTGAACTGGTAGAGGCTGTTAGGAATACAGAACTGGTTCAAAAACATTACTCCACCTAAATCTCATCCTGAAAATATTTAATGGAGCTTTACCACGACTACAGATAACACATTTTCACTACTACACAGACCAATGCCTTTGGACTTTGTACCAATTTGGCCAAATCTTTTGACTGGCTTTTCTATATAGAGATAAGTGCCTTTGAAAACTGTGGCTGAGAGTGCTAAATTCATGAACATTCCACCCATGAGTCAAGTCTCTCTCTCTCTCACACACACACACACACACTCAAACTCACTCATACACACACATACACACACACACACACACATATTGTTCGTCATTCCACTGTTACTGATTTCTTCCTGTCACAGGTGTAGGATGGACAATGGCCAGTGTGATTGTCGGCCTCACCTGATTGGCCGCCAGTGCTCGGATGTACAGCCACAATATTTCTGTGCTGCGCTTGACTACAATACATATGAAGCCGAAGGGGCACAAGGCCATTCTCCTGATGACCGCGCTTTACCTGTGAGTACTACATAATAACCAAAGCTTTCAGTCTGAAGTGTCATTGTTGCTTCTTGTTAGCCTTGAAACATCAGGTTATGTTCCTGCTGTGTCATATAACCTTTCCAATACGTGTCATCACACAGATGTTTTAGAAAGCTGAATCTTGTATAGATGTTCTTCAGCTATTGTAACCTGTGGTCCATGATAGTGGGGTCTAAAGCAGAGGTAAAGCAAGAAGACAGTAAAGATTAAGGTTGGGTATTGTATTAGCAAGGGCTCAATATAATACATATTATGATACAGGGGTTACACGTCAATGTATATTGATATATCATAAAACTAAGCAGTAATATATATTGCAGTTTTTTTCTTGGAAACTGGCATAATATAAAAATGCACCAGTATATGCAACGGTTTGCTAATGCTAATGTTAGGGGTGCAACCTTGTGCTGCTTGTTTAGGTTGGAGTGGAAAAGTCTGGACTCTAAGTAGATTAAAACACTGCTATCTAGTGGCTGGGGTTTAAACATCACAACATGAAAAACTGTCTGCTCTGAATCTTTGCATGTGAACCATTCATTTAAAATCTATACTGTAATTTTGTGAATTGATACAATATCACAAAATTAATATTGTGATACTCAAGTTCAATGATATTTTTGGAAACCCTACAAAAAATATTCTTCAAAAAATATTTGGGGTTAGGTAAATGATTTATCCACAGATTAACATTTTGGTGTTGAAGCACATATGTATTTATCTTATGCTGGTTTGTATTATAAGCACTGCAGTTAAAATGCCTTTGGTTAACATTTTTGCAGTTTAGTTAACTAACAGGGCCAGGATGACTTTTTCCAAGTTATTTGAACCAAATGATCTTCTAGCTCATTCCACTGGGAACGTTTTCAATAATACTGAAGAGGAATATCATCCTTTGTTGTAGGACAAGGGCCCCTTTACCCGAAACATGTGTGTGCTCCATAACAAAGTCAAAACAACAGCAGTTAAAATGGCACTTTATCTGATATCGGCATCATCGTATCACCTGTATGTCCTCCGGGCAGGCCCAGACACACAACGCACCAAATAATGGAATGTAAACTGTGAGGCGCTGTGAGCTTTAGGAACTTGTAAAAATGTGAATATGCTGCAGCAGTGTGTGCCACATTGTGAGAAAGGTGGTACCATTTTTTATTTGGGATCAGTGTTTAAGGTGCTTATAGGTTACTGCTATTCTGTTGGCAGTTTAGATGTTTTGTGTCCAGTTAAGTGTTAAGTGTAATATATTATAATATATATATTATAATATTAATATATAGATTTTTAAACTATCCACTTACTATCAATTCACACCTTGGTTGTCCACCTTGTAGATGTAAAGTCAGAGATGAAAGCTCATCTGTGGCCACACAGATCTGTATCTGCGCTGCTAATATTTGTACCCCTTGCACATTTTTATTCCTACAGTTATAGTTATATTTGTGTAGTAAGACTTTCTTGTACATATTTCTTTCCTTATTATAAAAAGTCATATATATATATATTTTTTTTTTTCTATAGTAAAGTGTACAATATTTTGTTTAATAGTTAATAATATTGCTGAGCTGATTCCTACCTACATAGGTTCATTCTGTATAACCCTTTGTTTTGTTTTGGATGGATTATGCAGGGAAGCAGAGATTACAATCTACAATTATAACATAACAAAATGCTCCTGCATAAGAAGTAGATCTGATAAAATGAACAAAGAGTGGACTAAAACTGAAACTTGCCAGTCGGTTTATATCAGTGGTAATCAAGTCCGGACTTTGAATCCAGTTTCTGCTCCTGGATTTTGTAATTACTGGTAATTAGCTAAGCTGTTGATGCAACTTATTGGCTCTCTTGTGCATACAAAACTCCATTGAAGGTGCTTGTTCTTGCTAGGTTAATAATAGTACTGAATGCCTTTACAATGGCTTGACCAGTGAGTTATTTTTTTTATTTACTAGATCTTTAAATTCAATTCCACAGGACTTTAATCAAATGTTTTTGAGGCTAAATGATATATGGCTTTCCTATACATCATTTTAGAAACAAACAGAGCTGGTTCTGTAGACACTCCAAACAGTACAAACATACTCCCTGGGATATGAGCAGACCATAGCTGAAGTGACCCAGAATAACATCTGACAACAGAGGAGATGCCAGTCTGTCAAATAGAGTTAGTAATGCTTGCCTTACATGCAAACACATAGATTCTCCACCTCTCTTTCACACTCACTCTCTGTCCTTCTGTCTGTCCTTCTTTCTCGCCTAACAAAACATACTGTGTGAGCGTCCCTTTGCAGCACATTCCTTTATTCACTGACTGTCATAACATAACTGCCTCTTTCCAGCGCTTGCTTAAAGGACAGAAGCTTTTATTTACTGCAGTTCAAAATTATTTTCTATTTTTGTACTTGTCGGCCTCAGAATTATGCAGTGATATGACAGCAATGATATGCCATGATCATATGTAGTGACCAGATATACCATGTTCCAGTACAGGACAGAGAATTTTTTTAATTCTTAAACATTGTTAAACATATTGACCAGTCAGAATACAGTATGCCTACAGATGGAACAGCTTAAATTTGCGGAAGGTCCTTTGTATATAAAGAATCATATTACATTGTGATTTCAAATGACATTGATAGCTCAATATTTAGAAAGTTGAAAGTTTAGCTGCTCTCATTTTGTGATTCTGTGACATATGACTGGCTAGATTTTTTGAATTGCTCTTAATCACATTTAATACAAAAATGAATCTACATTGATCTAATCTTATATGTATACTATATATGTGCACATGTAGCCTCTGTTGTGTACATCAGTGTATTCAGAAATACAGATATACACACCAAAACATCTTTTGGAAGTAAGTTGGGATGCCTGATACAAAGCTGCACTACAGAACTGTATGAACACAATATCACCCCTTTATGTTATTCTCTCTCGCTCCCTCTCTCTTTCTGTTGTTCAGGGAAGCCCACGGCCTCAGGCAGTGAATAACTGTGCAGAGCAGCTCAACAACCAACTGAGAAGGCACAAGCGGCACCGGCGTATAGCCCAGCAGCAGAGGGCAGCACTAAGACGCATCCGTCAACTGCAGCAGACTGTACGTTTCACGTCTCTAACTTTCCTCTCTCTAAAGAAAGAGTTTGGAAAACTCAAGGTCTACATTGGTTTTCTCATCACACCAAATGCAGCCAATCTACCAAGAAATGCTTTATGTCTGAGGTCTGCTTCTTTTGTTTTGCAGTGGAGCTACAAGGCTAATGTAGTTACCCAGCAGAGGAACTAAAGATGAACTAAAGTAATGCCTGAGTAAAATGGACTACAATAATGGATGTACTTGTTTTACTGATAACAGTAAACACTGTCAGCAAGCACCATAAGCAGTTTTCAGTTTGCCCTATTAGCCTTGTAACCCTGGAACAAAACTAAAGAAGCAAGCTGCCAGTGCTGAACACGTCTTGATTGTTTAATTGTGTTTGGGATGATGGAAAAAATTGGCAGTCAGAATAGAGGTCATTTACAGAGGTATGTCAGAGTGACTTTAATTTCAAACTGGATAGAGAGATTGAACAATGGTCCAGTGACTATGGATTAGAACAAATGTCATGAGTAGACTTCACACACACAAAAAAAGGAGGTTATTGTCCCATTAGGCCTCAGCAGTCTGCATGTTACTAGCATGCTGTACCTGTGTGCTTAGTCAAGTGTTTGTGTTTCTACAGCCTGACGTGATGACTGTGCATAGAGAGAGGCAGCCAGGTCAGATGGTCACCTGGACTGGACCAGGCTTTGCTCGGGTTAAAGATGGTGCTGGGCTCGTCTTTACCATCGACAACATCGTTTACGCGATGGAGTATGACATCATGATCCGCTATGAGCCAGAGGTCAGACCCTGAACTTGTACTCTTCAGCATATTCATTAGCTGTCAAAGTTTTGAAGATATCTAAACTTATATTTCAGTGTTTCATTGCCACGGTTACCTTACAGACAAGTAAGAAAAACACCTATAAAGCTTTCTCAACATAGCAGATGTTTATTAATATTGTGGGTATGCAGTTAGCTTTAAATTCCTCAATCTGTTGTCTTTGAAAAGAACGTTTTGCTTAAATAGTCATTTGAAAGTGTTTCCCATTTTTAACTATTGTTAAAAATACATATTGTATATATTTACCTGTTGTTGGTTTTAAACTGAACGAATGTAGTAAGAATCCCCAAGCTTTTTACAGGGAATATGTATGCAGGCAAATTCTCATTTTAAATGTATGTTACTGACACCTATCGGAAACAGTCTACAGAAGATTGGGAGGCCATTGTGAGCATTACATCCGTTCAGCTGCCCACCAGCCCACGCTGTGGAAACCTGCTGCCCACAGAGCAGTTATACATTGTCATCCTGCCTCACCACAAGAGGTAATCTCACCTGTTTGTCCAGCATGTGTGTGGCTGTGTATGTGTGGGTGCATGCTAGTGCCTGAAGTATTTGTTCTACTGTGTGTCACTGGCTTTGTCTGTGTGTGCCTTTGGGAGTTGATGTTAACTTTCTTGTAATAATTAATTGTTGATAAGCACTATAAGTCAGTCGATCCTTTAGTAAGCACAGACCACTCTCAACCAGATTTAGCCCTGGAGCTTCTGATAATGTTCTAGCACAATGGAGTGTCTTTGTGTGTGTTATGATAGGATTAATCGGATCTCTGGCTCAGTCCCAGGAGCCTTGCAGTTCACGCCCTCAGGGTAAACAAAACTTAGTGAGAGATTGTAGATCCTATTTGGCAAACACAGAGTGAATTAAATAACACGGAGAGGGGAGTTTGGTGGTTTGGTGATTTTGTGTGACTCTCTTTATAGAAATACGTTTCCTAAGCTGTTGCACTTCTTAAAAAATGGAATTATCCATCACTTTCATTTTTCTCAGTCGATTTGGTACAATTCCCACATCATGATTTACATTGGCATCTGTCACACAAAGGAAAAACTACAAAATTAGAAACTTACTCTAAACATTCAAAACAACCTGAGACAACCACTTAAGGAATTATAATGGTTTTTTTTTTCTATATATCCTGACGCTCCTCTCTGTTGGGTCACATGTTTTCATTCATATCACACTGGATATCTTTCCTTGCATGGAAAGAATCTTCTGGAGTGTCTAATCCAGCCTCTGCATGCATCTGCTGTGATATCATCACAAGCTGCATCCATGGCAGTCAGCAGGTTCATCTGGGTGTGTGGCTGGTGATCGTACACCATCTCCAAGCTGAGAATGTGGACTCTCCTACCTCTTCCTCTGTTTTGTCCCCTCAACCTTCCACCACACAGCCATACTCTTTCTTTTTGTCTGTTCACCCTGTACATGGCCTTGTCTTTCAATTGTGAGACTTTGTGACACTGCAATGATTTGTGTCTATATATGTTTTTCAATTGAAGCTGGCTGAAAGCTGTTTGACCACTGGTTGATCTAAACCTTCATAAATTCCCAGTTTCAAAGATTCACCTGGGAACACTTTAATCAATTTAGGATAAATTACAAAAAATTATCAAAAAGGTTTAATAGAAATATACAAATGCCTGAGAGATTACTACATCATGTTCAGGACTTTTGCATGTAATGACCTGGGCAATGATAAAGTCTTAATGTTTTGGAGGGTAAGACAATTCAACAGACAATCAGTAAAGCATATTTGATAATGCAAATAACAGCAGACAATAGTACATGACCATGTGCATGGATGTACAAAAGCATTTGCAAAATGCTAAACACAATGATAAATGCTAGTATGATGTACACAAGTGACAAGGAGATGTGGAGCTTGAATGAACAGTTTTGAGAATTTCAATTCTTATCTGAGAAATGAACCACATCAACTGAATATATAATCATGATATATTGCAGTATATCACAGTGGATCAGTGTTTCCTCAAGGATTTGAGGTGGTGGTAACACAGCATGGCATGGCAAATACGAGGACAGTGACCAGTCAAAGGAACGCTAGACTAGGAGGGCTACTTATACAACAGACAGAGACAACTAAGGAAAAAAGAGAACGCAAACCACACACAGGAAAGATTAAGCAAACTAGGGAGAGGTGAGCCTATACAGGCAAAGCTTGAACCTTTTGTCCACTCTCAGTCAGTCAGTAAGTCTCTCTCTCTGTCTGTCTTCATGTCTATGAGCAAAGCATGTAATATTTGGAGCTGTTAAATCTTGTCTGCATACAGTGTGTTGAAACCTCTGGTGTCTTACCGAAGTGCTATGTCTACAAGCTGATCCTGTGGTAAAAGTGAATTCCAGCACAGGCATGTGTGCAGGAGATCTGATTGGCAGAGTGTGCTGTTTTCCGCAGCCCCGGATGTGTAAATGTGTGGCTGCTTCACTAAACCGTGTTTCCTCCTGCTGTTGTGTCCTGCTGCTGGGGGCTCAGGCAGAACCAATTAGCAGCCTGGGCTGAAAATGAGCTGCAGAGCCAAGAAAAGCTTATGTGACTTTATCAAGGTTCAGGGTTTCATGCTCAGTTTGGAGTTTAAGCTATATATGGAATGATCTCGTGCCAACATGTATGTTTTACCTCCTGAAAGTGAGCAGTTGTTTCTGGATACTGTTAGCTGCTGTAGCAAAACTGGGCTTTACAATGACACAATCTTCAGGTCAACCCGGATGAGACGAGAGAGACAGACAGAATTAACATAGAAGAACATCTAATAGATCCAGTCTGATTAGATCCAGTCTGATTAGATCCAGTCTGATTAGATCCAGTCTGATTAGATCCAGTCTGATTAGTCCAGGAGGCAGTAACTGCAAGTTGGAGCCGACCATAATAAGCATGGCCAGACGCTGGTCAATGTAAGGTTGTGGTCATGCCGAGTGATGAAACAGGACAGAAGACACACAGTGGCGCTGATGCTGAGAGAGAAAGAAGGATAGAGATAGAGAAAGTAAGAGAGAAAGAGATGGAGACAGACACTGATTAGGAGGATTAAGAGGTAGATAGTTTAACTTGTTGAATTGAGCGTGTGTAGTCCTGAGAGTCCTGCAGAGGATTCCTCAGCGCTGGTAGCCCCTCAGTGTGATCCATCAGGAATGATCCGCTCATAGAGGAGACAGATAAGAGGGAGAAGTTTGGGTATTGGTCCATTTATGGAGAAATGTAAATTAAAGCGGTAAACAGATGTTATCAGCTAAATGCTCATGCAAACAAGTAAGTTTGAGTCTAGTTTTAAATGTAGAGAGTGTAAATCTTTACCTTTTTAATGTAAAGAGTGTTAATCTTTACCTTTTTAATGTAGAGAGTGTTAATTTTTACCTTTTTAATGTAGAGAGTGTTAATCTTTACCTTTTTAATGTAGAGAGTGTTAATTTTTACCTTTTTAATGTAGAGAGTGTTAATTTTTACCTTTTTAATGTAGAGAGTGTTAATCTTTACCTTTTTAAATGGTATCACAAATATTAGGTTCAATGTTTTGCACTAGTACATTAGTGATGAGTGTAAGCCACGGAAGACTCCACAAATGTTGAAATTGGCCTTTTTTTGAGTTTTCTTTTATTATATGCATATTACACAAGTCCTGCCCATTTAAAGGCCTCTGATTTTTAGTCCACTGATTAGACGTTAAAGCAGATGCCCCCACAATCTAACATATTTGTCACACAGCTATTAATTTATTAAACTTTATCATTGTTTGATAAGTATCTTATGTCATTTTTGTTTTGTGCATTCAAATGGAAGCTGGAACCCAAACTTAGGAAATGTTGATCGTGGACAGCAGACCTGCTTTCTGTGCTCCAGTGTTGAGTGTCTTTTCTGTCTTTGCTTTTTACTGCTCTCTCCTATGTGATCTAGATAAGGTATTTAGTGTAGGCACCTCTTAGAATGCATTTGCCTAAGAGAATGAAAATCAGAGCAGGAGGACAAGGCATCTTTTTGGTTTTTAGACTGCACAATAAAATTAACCTTTGTAAAAGTATCTCTATTCACTGAACAGCACTCACTTAATATTCAAATAACATTCAGCTAGAAATGACACAGCTGATGGGAGCTGGTCTTGCTGGAAAGAAGACAATACTAAAGTAGATATTATTCCCATAAATCTATGGGATAACAATAACAAACGTAACGAACATAAACACTTGGGACTTTACCCAAAATACCCCACTACTGTTGTACAGTTACACTGATTATTCTCTCACTCTTACTAACAATGTGGAATTCTTTACAGATACATCCAGATGCCTCGGCCTTTCTGCTTCGAGCCCAACAACCGCTATGTGGTTTCCATCCGCTTTCAGCGCCATGCAGTCTCTTACAGACACCTCACTGCCTACATCCTCGTTGATTCGGTTAGGCAATGCACTACATCACTGCACCTAATATTTACCCTTCAGGACAGATGTTTTAGAACAGAGATGAACCTTACTGAAACTTATTGTAGTATATGCAGACAGAAATTGCTTTGATTTCAGGTAATTATTATTTAAAGAGGACATATTATATCATATATGTTCATATATACTTACATATAGAAGTGTATTTGGTGTTCAGGAAACACATACACTGAAAGCAGTACACTGGTACACTGATACCAGATATGAAATGAATGGGAAAACGTGTAATGTTGAACATGGTGTCTGCAGAGGAAGTTCCACCCTCATAAAAGAGCCTGTCAGGAATGATTTGAGCCAAACACTACAAACTGCTAACAAGTTTTTGTTTGATTTTATCTGTGACCTGATTTATGCTAGGTTAACAGTCATTTGGCCTTCAGTGTTGAGTTTTTAGGTTTCTGGTCCAGAAGATAGGAGTCTGGCTTTGTATGGCAGGAAATAACTGCCTGGAGGTATTGCCAACGACCGCCAAGTGAATAGAATTTACTGTAAGGACTTTGTGGTAGTGCATTCTAATGTGGCCAGTAGAGTCTGGCATTGCTTAGTAAGTATGTAGAAGTCTATCACCATCTTGTGGTCAAAGAATGTCTACGACATTTGCAGGAAAAATAAAAGTTGTTATTGCTGTGTATATATAAAGAACTGTATAACAAGCACACATGAGGGGTGGTTCCTACTGCTTGAATCATATTAACTAGAATCCTTTTATTTTCATCCTTCAGATCAGAAATGATAAAAGTCTGTTTGGTTGATCTGTCTGTTAAAAGTTGAAATAAAAATAAAATCTCTCTTCTTTTCTCCTCCCCCTTTCTTTTCCTCCTTTTCTCCGTCTGTCTGTCTGTCTGTCTGTCTGTCTGTCTGTCTCTCTCTCTCTCTCTCTTTCTCTCTGTGTGGCTGTCTCTCCCACTCTTTAGCTGGTTTTGATGCCCAAGTATGAGGAGCTGCCAGGTTTCCAGGGTAATGACCCCCTGGTGCAGCAGCGGCGGGAGGAGATGGTGCGCTACATGTGTGTGGAATCCTTCATGGTTGCCCCCATGCCGCCACTGGCTGAGATGTGTATCAAACTCATCTGCAGCATCTCCTCTGTGATTCATGATGGAGCACTGCGTGAGTTGCCTATGGCCTACAGTCTTATGTTAGAGTGATGAGAGCTGTAAAAATCGTGGTTGTTGGGTCACTCCACACACTCCAATTTTTCGGTTTTCTCTCCCTCTGTGGTGTAGGTCTCCCAGATCCTTTATGTCACAGCTGCATGCCTTTTTTCTACACTCTGCCACCAACAGCGTTTTGTGGTAATATCCACAAGACCAGTATGGCATGCACATACAATGTGACCTCTCTTTGAATAGCTTTCAAACTCTTATCTGAGGCTTTCCTTGCCTGCATAGGATTCATAACAGCAGGAGTCAGAATGAAACACACAAGCAACAGCAAGACCATATATAGGTCAGATACAGCGATAAGGCCTGTCCTTGCCTATGTCACATGCATGGCCAAATGTGAACTTTGAATCATTGTCTCAAACCTACCCACTAAGTTGTACTCCTATCGGTTGATTCTTTCTGGATGCAACTATTTCTTCGAGGATGAGTGTATGTGCATGTCTGCACCTGTAATAGCTGAGCAAAATGTAATTTTGTCCTAATATCAAAATTTTATAAGATCATGCTGTACACTTCCTGTTATGTAAATTCTCCAGGTGTTTCTCTACTGGTTGCTTTTGTAATAACTTTCATTATGTTTTTTTTCCCTCTGTAGCTTGTCGTTGTGACCAACAGGGTTCACTAAGTGCTGAGTGCGACAAAGTTGGAGGCCAGTGTCGCTGCAAACCCAATGTGATTGGCCGTAACTGTGACCAGTGTGCACCAAGAACATATGGATTTGGACCGCATGGCTGCACTGGTAAGATGCATTAGGGTAGTGGCTCTTAGGGAAGTGCTCTGCATGTTCTGTTTTCCCTACTCTGACATGGGACTTACTTAATGACTACCTGCTTTAATTCTGTAAGACTTATTACAGCTTACTAACAAGATTAGGTAGATACTGCTAGAACCTGAAGCAGCATTTTCATAAAACCGTAGAAACATCCTAAAAAAAGAAAATTTTCTGTATCTCTGTTACCTTCAGCTTGTGACTGCCACCTTGACGGTTCAGTGGGGCAGCAGTGTGACCCTTCAACAGGGCAGTGCCCATGTAGGGCTGGAGCCCGTGGGCGCCAATGCTCTGACTGTCAGCCTGGCCACTGGGGCTTCCCCAACTGTAAACCATGCCACTGCAACGGGCATGCAGACAGCTGTGATCCACACACCGGCCTCTGCCACGAATGCAGAGACCACACAGCAGGTCATCTGTGTGAGAGGTCAGTCACATCTTTCATCTGCAGTTTATTTCCTTCATTCTGTTTGATAACATACATCCTTATAACATCCTGTATCTCTCTGCTCTAGATGTATGAATGGTTTTTATGGTAACCCAGTGCTGGGTTCAGGGGAGCACTGCCGCCCGTGTCCATGTCCAGGTAACCCGGGCAGTCATCATTCCAATGGAGATTCCTGCTATATGGACCCGGCCTCCAACCAGATCATCTGCCACTGCAAGCTTGGATACACAGGTCAGTTTTATCAGTTAATATTAAATATTGATTTTAACTATCCGTCGTTAGCATGTTTTATTGAATAGTGATATTTTGATGTCAGAACTGTCTGTAAACTGTTAAATGTGCATGTGTGTAAGTGATGATGATTCTGTTAAACAGTGTTAATGATTCTGCACTGCTTCTATCAGGGCCTCGCTGTGACCAATGTGCTCCTGGTTACTATGGTAACCCAGAGCAAGCTGGTGGTTGGTGCAGACAGTGCGAGTGTAATGGGAATACAGTAGCCGAGGATCCGGACTCATGTGACTCTCGCACCGGCCAGTGTCTGAAGTGTCTGTACAACACGGATGGGCCATCCTGCTCCGAGTGCAAGCCTGGTTACTATGGCAATGCACTGGCCAGAGACTGCAGGCGTAAGTAGAGCCATAAATCTCTCTGATGCGCTTTGTTATATAGTTATCATATCGATTCCCTTAAAGCTGGAAACGGTAAATCTGACTGCTTCAATGGATTTGAGTATTTCGTGAACTCTTCGATGTCTACAGTTCTATGTGCTATATATAAGGTTTCTCATGGCTGCTCTGCATTCCTCTTTGCCACAGGCTGTACGTGTATGACGCTGGGGACCCAGCAGGAACACTGCAATGATGGGTTGTGTTACTGTGACAGGCAAACAGGAGCTTGTCCCTGTAGGGCCAACGTTGAAGGCCACAACTGTGACCAGTGTGCCCCTAACCACTGGAATCTGGGAATGGACCAGGGCTGTGAGGCCTGTAGGTGCCATCCTCAAAACTCCCTCGGCTCACACTGCAACCTGGTATGATTGATTATACCTCTTACTTACTAGCCAACTAGCTTCAGCTTAACTGACATTGTGTATTAGAAGTATGTATTTAAATTTTGGATTGCACCCTCTCAGCCATGTTCTGTCTTTATGCATGTAGCTCACCGGCCAATGTTACTGCAAGCCTGGATTTGGAGGGCCACAGTGTACTGAGTGTGAGCCGCTCCACTGGGGGAATCCAAACGTGCAATGTGAAGGTAAGTGCTAATAGACACAACCTTTACTTCCTCCACCAAAACAAAACAAAACAATTAGAATTACTTTTCTTATTTCAGTGCAGAACACACTACGGGGAAAACCCAGAAACAGCCATGGGGAAAAATAAATAAAATAACAGTTGCAAGAGAAATCAAAACCACTTAGCTCCATGTTTAATTTACTTTTCACTTTATTAAGTTATATTCATTGCTCATGCATGAACACTTTTATCTGCTTTTTAGGCTAACCCATCTGTTTTCTTTACTAAAGATTCTCACTGTAACCCTCGGTAACTCGGTAAAAAGGTTTGAGAATTTGGGAAACACAAACCAACACAGTCTGTTTTGTACTTCTTCAAAGCAGTTAAAGTTTTGCTTTAACGACAGCTTTGCCAGCTTATGGCATTCTCTCAAGAGAGGTACTAAGGACCTGTTGGCTGTGTGTTCTTCACTCTGCAGTTTAGGTTGGGTTATTGTGAAGGCCAGGTCACCTGACACAGAGCTTCCCTTTCCTGGTCAGTTAGCCCTTACATAGCCTGGGGGTGTTTTTGGGGTCATTGTCTTGTTGAAAAACAAATGGTGGTCAATCTCAAACTTGTAAATTTATATTTCCACTGGCCTAATGTCCATTCAGTCTCTTCTTTTTGTTTTTATTTTATCATCAATAGTGCTTTCTTTGCACCTGTTTGAGCATAAACGCCTGAGTTTTTGTTAATGTTAGGTTAATGGTTAAGGTGAGCATTTATCTGAGCTCTACCTCTGCGCAACACAACTGTTGGTCTCAAACATACCAAGGTGGCAAGCAGTTCCACAAATGAATTTTTGAGAAGGCACACCTGTTAACTAAAAGCCATTCCAGGTGACAGATTTGTATACTGAAGAATTTAAAGTAGGAACTTTCTGGTTTGACACTTTTGTTTACTACATAATTTAATGTGTTCTTTCATAAATTTTACAATATTAATCTACAATGTAGAAAACAGCAAAAATAAAGAAAACCATTGAATGAGAAGATTCAAACTTTTAACTGGGTGCTGTATATATAAAATGATTGATTGTAATTGAATTTTTACAGTGGTACAAATGCTGGTAATGCTGGAGCAGAACTCCTAATGCTCCTATGTGTTCTTTATAAGCTGATTTGTAAATATATATTGGGTTGTAATGGTATTTTTGTGTTTTTATTTTTTTGATGTGATTTGTTGTGTACTGGCTTTTGCTGTTGTAAGTCTAGTGAATTTTAAAGCAGTTGAATTGATTTTATCCTTGGTTTAAGGGGTTTTCATGTATGGCAGATTGCCAGAGGTTCTCACAATAATGCTAGTTAACTGTCAAATCTGCTTTAGCTTGTTTTTATTATCTTTACCGTGCTCTATCTTATGTGTTTTTGCAGAGTGTAGATGTGACCCACTGGGTGCAGATACTCTTCAGTGTAACCGCATCACAGGAGAGTGTGTGTGCAGAGAGGGTGCTAGCGGGCGCCACTGTGGCGAGTGTGCTCGTGGATTTTATGGAAACTTCCCCAAGTGTGTTGCCTGCCACCCCTGCTTTGAGCTGTGGAATGACACTGTGTACCACATCCAGTGTCAAGTGGACGACATTCAGAATTTCACAGCTATGTTCCTAGAGTCGGGTGAAACGCCTAGCTTTAGTAATGCCCGAATCCGTGAGTTGGAGAAGAAGTTAGCTGAGGTCCAGGACCTGCTGAAGAGTGAAGACCGAGAAAAGATGTACCAAAAGATCAGCCAAGCCCTTGATGACCTCAGGTAATGTAATTAGACTGAGCCATAATAAGGTGTTATCATGCTTGCCAAACTAAAGGTTAATATTAGTTTTCTGAAGGGTTTAATATATACAGTTATAGGTTTGATATTTGTTAAGTGATGCCTTGAAAAAAGTTTATAAATTTAAAGTTAGTAAACATAAATAAAGAAAGGAAGTAGAGACAATTAATCATACCCTGTGATGAACTGGTGTTCCCTGCCTTCTGCCCAATGAATGCTATGATGTGCTGCGGTCCCTCTGTGACCCGAAGGATAAGAAGATTAAAAGATGAATGAATGAATGAATTTATCACCCCAATTACAGTTGTATTATAAAGCATTCGGTAAAACTGTATTATAAGTAAATGGGCCACATGTGGTGGCCCTGTCCTCAAGCCTCACTGTTGAGCCTCCTTCCGCTCTTCCTGTCATTGGTCCGTCCTGCCAGGGCTCCATTGTCGAGTCTCATTGCAGTTCCTCAGCTGCTATGCTCGTAGCCTGTCTTTGCCACACTGCTTCTCTTTTGCAGTCCTCAGACGGGCATGGTTCTCTCTGCCAGTGTACTACTGAGTTTGCCGTTTCCCTGCTGTCCACTAGGGGAATGAGCTTGCATGATGCGACTGTATATATTTTTTTTATGGTATTTGAAATGGAGTCACAAATAAATCATTATTAATGACTGTGAGACAAAACTGCACATTAATAAACAAAGTGAAGCAATGAATACTTATTCAAACTACAGTATACTTTCCCTGTAAACAATATTAAACCTAAAGGTTTGTAATCTAGTATATATAAAAACTAACTCTTTTTGGCACAGAGCTGAGATAGCTGTCACAGATGGCCGTGTGATGGGTATAGCGAGAGAGATGAATGGGACGGCAGAGCAGGACAACGTCCTGAAACGTAATCTGACCTCAATGGAACAGGAGCTGAGAGATCTTAACGATACTCTGGCTCAGCTGCGTAGAGACCTGAACAACTACCTCACTGCTGGACTTGGAGGTACACCTTTTTCAGAAAAAGAAGAAAGCTAATCATTCTGCCATGTTTATGCACAGAATAAAATACATGTACTTTACAATTTTACACAATATTGTTTTTTGGCTTTATGAGAGATGGCTCAATACCACTTCCTTATTCATTTTTACCTAAACTCAAAAGCTCTTTTTAGTTGAAGCACTTCACATAAGATGTTTATATAAAGGTAGAGTAGGTAGGCGGGGTCTAACTACTCAGATATTCTACTACCCCACAGGAGAAAACACATAACTAATAACCACACACAGTATGGCTGTGTACTATTTCAGGTTAGATTTTTTACAGTATCTCATTCATTCTTTTTTCCCCTCCAATATGCAGTGCTGCATTTACTGCTGATATCTGTGTGATATTAATATGTGGCATCTAATTAATAGCATCTCTAACAAGATTGTGGTTCTTATGTTCTGAAAATGCTGTTTGTCTGTCTGTCTGTGTGTGTGCAGCTCAGCTCGATGAGATACACAAGTACTACCAGCAGTCTCTGGATGCCGAAAAGCGCTGTAATGCTTCTGTGTACGGGCCTGAGAGCCCTGTGGAGCAGTCTCAGGACACACGTAATGTCACGGAGACCCTGCTGAAGCAGAAGAAAGACCAGCTCCTACGCACAGTAACAGCTCATAACAAGTCCCTGTCTGAACTGGATAAGAAAGTAAATCATTTGGACCACAGGGTCAATCGCCTCAGCCACAGGGTAAATACTATGAGTTCTATAGAGAGACTGTTCTATAAATACATAAATATGCCACTGAAAGCAGAAATGCTGAAATACAAAGTATTTCATGTAAAGTGGTGAGGTCCACTAAAGTCATCAACACTAGTACCTGCAAAAGTTGAGGGCCATTAACTTTTTAAAGATGTTTTAATAAATGTTTTTATATATATAAAATATATAGTCGCTGCCCAAAGATAAACAAGTATCATCAAAATGGCAACTTTACAGGAGAGGCCAAAAACGATTTTAATGTAAGTCAATGGATCCATATGTTTTTCCAAGCAGTTTTAGGCCATTTCTGTTACTCCATTCATCATGACATGTTCACACAGTGTAAACAGCAGCTACTGTGTTTAAAATAAAAGTAAAAATCGGCAAAATGGAGCAAATGACAACGACGATATATAACCAGACCAATTTTAATGAAAACAATATAACACTTGTTCAAAAAAAGTGTCTCAAACATGTAAACTTTGGCCCTGTCATTGAGAGACTGTAGGTCTGCTTTGTACTCTTTTGTTCCATGTTGCACCTGGTTCCTGGAGGAACGTAATTTCACTCCACTGTGTACTTGTACATGGATGGAATAACAATATAAGCCTCTTGACTTGACTTGATCGTCAGCGATGCCACAGATACTTGTGCATAATTGGCCTAACTCTCTCTGGGTGAGTAGAATGGACCTGCCTCTCACATCTCTATAGGGGATGATGACCAACCCAGGTGTCTGTTAGCTGACAGTTCCATAAGCATGTAGAGCTGTGCAGTGACATTGTGTTAGTTTTGGAGAAGGCAGGTCCTAGTTCTCAACCTCCCAGATCGGTATAATCAACATCTAACTAGCCTGTGGAAACAGCTCACAAGTAGTTGGCAAAAATTCCATGCTGAAAACCTAGATGTCCCTCAAACCTTTTGACTTTTTCCTTGCTCTTCTCACAGGTGTGTGGTGGCAATCATAACGTGAGTGGTAATGATACATGTCCAGACAACTCTTGTGGAGGTATTGGCTGTAAGGACGGTAATGGCACGCTGCTGTGTGGAGGGCCAAACTGTAATGGTACAGTTGGGACCTCACTCAGGGCACTGCAGGAAGCTGATTTGGTCACCAAAAACCTGACGGCTGCCAGCGATGACCTCATGAACATAGCCAAGAAGGTGCGTCTGCGCATGTGGATAGTACAGTGTCATGTGAATCATTCTCCCAAATGGGTTCAAAGTCAGACGAAAACCCCATTGCAGACATTTAACAGCCTTAAATTTAAAACTAAAATACTTGAGCTTTGAGTGACCTTATATCCTAATTATGTTTAATTTATTAAAACAAGTGATTGAATATTCCACTTTTGGTAGTGAATGTTTATGATGCAACAGTTTAAGCTAATGTTCACCAAAATGTGTTTGTTATTTATGTTAAAATAAGACTATTGTGAGGATGGTCAGACAGACTGTGAAGCGCGCTGAGCTAAAAGCAAAGCTAGGTTTATTGAACAGGCTCGTAGCACAACACAGCAGCAACAAGGCACAAGCGGACATAAACAAGAGGGCAAGGACAGAGTCAGAGTAACGAGACAGGCAGAAGTCGGAACCAGGGAAAACAATCAGACCAGCAACAGTATTCAAAGGGGAAAGACAAAGAGTGAACCAGAAAGTCAAAAGGGAGTCAAACCATGTAAGCAAACGAGAATAATAACAGGGAGAAACGCTCGGTACGCACAAAGGCAATACTTCGCACTGGGTCAGTGGGAGAGAGGAGTATTTGTACCGGAGGCTAATCAGCTTCAGGTGAAGTCAATATTCTGGGGACCTAGATCTGAGAGACGGAGCAGAACTGGGAGATGGTGGACATGTGACTATGCTGTCCTCAAGTGGTGGATTATGGAAAACCGACTCCAGCAGATTGGGGATGGGAGGAGAGCCAGCAGGCGTGACAACTATGCCTATAAACTACAACTCAGTAGTGTGTTTTAGTATATATATATATATGTATGTATATATATAGCTTAGTAATATTAAAGCTTAAACCTCGGGTTTAAACAAATGTTAACAATATGTTGTAAATATTTGTTTGATTGTTTATTGTAAAGGTTTCTACTGTAGGACTGTAAGTTGAGCTAATGTGGTAGAATATTTCATATTAATGAACTACTTGCAATCTTTGTTACAGTTGCAGGACATTGCCACACTTACTCAGAATGTGAAGACCCAAGCCATGAACACGCTGGACAAAGCACAGAAGAAGAAAGCGTTATTTGAAAAGTCCAATAAAGAACTAAAGAATTTCATTCAGCAGATCAGAGACTTTTTGACAGGTCAGTGCTTTCTTTGTCACAACCGTTTTGTATTAAGTGTAGTATTTTATTTTATACGTTCACCAAGTTTCACCTCATTAATTATAATAAGTTAAATGACGCTGTTGTGAAGGAGAGTGAATATGATTGTTGTGTTCAGCGGAGGGAGCAGATCCAGAGAGCATAGAGAAAGTGGCCCTGCAGGTCTTGGCCATTCAGCTGCCAGTTAACCAGACCTTGCTGGACCGCGTAGTGGAGCAGATCAAAGACAATATCGCCAACCTCACTGATGTGGAAAAAGTCTTCAACCAAACCTCTGTGCATCTGGCCAAAGCCAATGAGCTGCTCAACAGAGCCCAGAATGCCAAGTAAGAGATTTTTTTTCCCTCTGCATGTTAAGTTAAAAAATGTACACCTCTTCTGCAAGTACTGTATTTTTGTGAGAGGGTTTCACAAAACCCGAAATAATCCTACAAAAACTGTTTGAGAACTTGGAAATGCCTTCCATTTAATTTTTGAATTAAATTTAAGCTTAAATTGGATAACGTGTCTATACAGGAGGCTCCTTGCAGCAGTAATACCAGATAACAGGCAAATTACTGGTCTCAAATACATGGCAAAAAATGTGTCCCAAAAGAATAACATTTTAACCTCTTATTCCAACCAGACTCCAGGGTGCACCTAAAGACTTCTATGACACTGAACATTAATCCCTGAACACCTTTTTTGTCTCGCAATTGTTGATGACTATAACATTTCAATAGTTGCAAGAGCCAATTATTAGGCAGTCCTGTTTGTAGGTAGTCCAGTCCTAGGCTGTATGATTAGGTGCATAGATGGGACTGATATAAATTTTTTGTAAATGTAAATAATGTGTAAATTTACAAGAATGCTCAACTTACACCACCAAAGACTGTCACTACTTTGTAAAAAGCGACAACAGTGTGGAAATATGCATATTATGACTTTGTTTAATTCTGCTGCTTAACCAAAAATATATATTATGCAATAGAGGTCAATACTTGTTGAATACATCCGATGTCTGTGTGTGTTTAGGACGCAGGCAGATGCAGTTAGTGATGCCATCAGTGAGACTAAACAGGCGATGAATACCTCTGAGGAGGCTATACAGAAAGCAGAGAAAGCAATAGAGATGGCCATGGAACACCTCAAAACCACACAGAACGCCACTGCCATGGTATGATGTGCTTGTTCTGATATGTGTGCAGCTGCATTGCGTATTCATACACAGTAACACAGTAAATTTGTTGCAAACATAGTTTTATTTTTATAATGCTGTAGGCTATTTGTGCAGTAGTACTATATTGTGCAAAACTTGAAGACCACCCTTTATTTATTTCATTTTAGAAACACATCAGAGCATAGTGTATATTTTTTGCGTAACAAAGAAGCCTTAATGTTTATGAAACGATAAACAAATTTAAACATGTGTGTTCACATTTTTGCAGGTACAACATGTTTATGTGTACATGTGAAGGTTGAATTTGTGTGTTTGCTCGTTTTGTTATAACTCTTTGTCAGCTGTGCCCACACAGCACTTGTGTTTTTCCTTTATATTCTGCCCTAAACACTGCTTTTTGACCAGGTGGATGACAAGCTTACGGATCTAGAGAAGAGCCTGATGAATGTGATGTCACGATTGGCCAATTTGTCCCAAGGAGTTGAGATGTTAAAGAATAAAACGGAGCAGAACAGGCAGCAGGCGCAGAAGGCCAAGGCCCTGGCAGATAATGCCACCCAGGCTGCCTCTGAATTAAGCAAGGTTTGTCAGTTGTGCACATTTTTTTAAACTGGATTCCACTGTGCTACATTAGGTGAATGTTTTTACATTGTATTTTGTGTGTGTCATTGTATCAGGAAATGTCAGAAGCCGAGAGTCGATACAAGGAGCTGAGGGATAAGGTAGACTCGCTGGGAGGTGCTGGAGCAGGCAACGTCACCCAGAAAGCGATAGACATGAAGAATGAGGCAGAGGGACTTCTGAAGAAGGCCAACAAGGACATGGAAACACTTAAGAGTATGTGCTTATATTTTTGTTGGGCCTCCTGTAATATTTTAATAGGTGGTTTTTGGGTGGCTGAGCTCTATAGCAGGTACTAATGCATAGAACACGTTCATATTAGGAAAGCTTGGGATCTAAACTCTAGCTGCAGTATTACTGAGTTACTGATGAACTACAAACTGATATACTACACAAATCAGGCTAAATTGCAGTTATGGGTATCAAACATCACACCAGCAACAGAAAAGATGAGCAAAAGTTTTTAATACGGCTCACAAATCATTGATAGTGCTGGATGGTAGTGATGGAGCTTGTTAAAATGCCCTTCTCAGTACCTGTGTAAAATGTTCTTTGGATGTGGGTGTTTGTATCAAATCAGCCTTCTGAGGTAGAAGAGGTGCTGTTGTGCCTTCCTCACCACCTGTGTGGTGTACTTAGTCCATGTACGTTCCCCTGTGATGTGAACACAGAGGAACTTAAAGGTGCTATCCCTCTCTACAGTTTTTTACATTGCTGGTGAAAGGGTGTGCACTTTCTCCTACTTCCAGAAGTCCAACTGTTTGGACTTGCCAACATTGTGTCAGAAAGCTGAAGTTCTCTCTCTAGGCCACCTTGATGTTGATCTTGAGATCAGGTCCACAAACACAGGCCCATAATCACAGCCATCTGCCAATCTTATAATGGTACTGGAGCCGTGTCCGACTATGCAATTGCAGGTGTACAAGAACTGCAAAACATTATTTATCATTAACTTTAACAATACTTGTTGCGATGCATAAGGTAAATGAATTACATTACATCAAATGTAAAAAAAAAACACATTAAACTACTATTAAACTAAATGACTATTAAACCAATTTTTGTGTAGTTTATTTTGCAGTGATTTAGTAAATATTGTGCAAGGATTGCTATGAGGAAGCTAAAGAGCAACACTAAGAGTGCTCTTTTTTTGCCGGTAGTGTTTTGAATGAACGTTTTTCTCTGAAGCATTTTGTCCACACTCTCTTTTCTCTTGGTGTAGAACTGGAGAAGAAATTCCAGGAGAATGAGCAGAAGATACAGGACCAGCGCGATGAGATAGAGCAGCTGGAAAAGAATGCTACAGAAGTCCGAGAGATCATCCGAACAAAAGTTACTGCCTACAACAACTGTCAGTAAAGACAGAAAGTCAATGAATAGAAAAAAAGCTATATGAGAATTAGCTTAGCCCAGCCAGGTGACATCCACATCTGTCACTCAGATCTTTTGTTTGAAAGTGAGTCAGTGACTTCTGCTACTGTTTATGGTGTCAGTCACTACTTGCAGTGTTTATTCTGCCTGTCTGTCTGTTGAAGAGCAGCTGGAAAAGTGTACTACCCTGAAACTGTATGGCTGATAATAAATGAATATATCGGATATAAATATTTTTATTCAGAATTATCTTTAATTATGTTTTAAGGGTCTTTTAAGTGTGATTCTCTGCATTCCGATTCTGGGGAAAAAAAAGTGAATTTACTTGATTTGACTATATACATTATTTCTAGAAAAATATAAATTACTACATCAACACAGTTATTGCCAGAAGTAACTGAAAAACACAGCTGTGTTGATGCAATAATTGCATTAATGTGGAAATATTGCATATATCTGAATTTCAATGCATTACTTTTTCAGTTTCATGTATGAAAAGCAGTATCCCTGGTCTAAACTCTGTGGAATGAAATTCTGTACTTTAATGTTTATACTGAATTTAAAGTACTTTGTCTGCTTCAGACACATGTGTTCCCTAACATTAAGATGAAGTACGTCCATTTTTATGGTGATCAGAATCATTTTAGTAAAGTTTTTCATCAACGCTGGTGGACATTTCCAGTCTGCCTTTAAAGCAGAACACCTGATGCCAAATAAATAAATAAAAAGAAGAAGATCTGAACAATAATATTTGTTTTTGGGTAGTATTTTGCTTTACACCTCAAAAATATCCCAAAACAGACAGGTTGGTTAAAGACATGAAATGCCTCAGAAATCTGGTCACTATCATCTCCACTAAGAACAATTCTAGACAGTTTCCTAAAAGGGTCATAGCACAAAGATGATTCTTAAGTAGTAGAATGAGCATCAGACTGAACACTATCTGTACTGGATAAGATGATCTAAACTCTAAAATTCTGTTAACCAACTGTTAACCACAGGCCAGTTCTAGTAGAGTTCTACTAGAGTTTAGGCGTGCTGTGCTTTATACCAATGCATTTGACTTTTTGCATTGCGCTTGGTGATGTAAGGTTTGGATGCAGCTGCTCACACATGGAAACCCTTTCCATTAAGTTCTTTACGCAGTTCCTGAGGTAATCTAAAGACCACATAAAGTCTAAAGGTCTGTTGCAACGGACTCTGCAGAAAGTTGGCGGCATCTGCGTGCTATACGCCTCAGCATCTGCTGACCTTACCGTGTGATTTTACGCGGGTGTCATTCCCAATCACTTCCACTCTGTTCTAATACCTCTGGAATATTTAGAAGTGAGGAAATTTCACGACCATATGTGTTGCACAGGTGGTATGTATAACAGTAGATGTAAGTGCAAAAGAACTCGTAATTTATTTTTGCAGCCAGTTCTTTTTGCAGAAACAGAAAGTAAGTAAATATTTTCCCTTAAACATGTTTAGGCCTCTAAGAAATATGCAGTGTCTGCAAACTGCCACCTGTAAGCCCAAAAAAGTGTTGCTCCTCTACTCTATGTCACGCCTCCTATGTCTCCCCGGCTTCTCCGCTCTTCGGGACTCCAATTCCCAGAGGGCCACACTCGATGATGTCATGTCTATGCGCCCTCGTTCGGACTCCGTGACTCGCTCTGCATCGCCAGAGTTTCAACTCCAGCTGTATCTAATTACTGACTGTATCTAAGGCTGTGTTTCACACGGTGTTTCCTGCGAAGCTTTGCCAAACATTGTTTAGCAATCCTGAGCGGTCCGTTCTCGTAGTGTCTTATTCTGGTTTCCGACTCCCTTCGTTCCTCAATTACTCTTTCGCCTAATCCCTTTTGCTCGTGCTCTGACTCCGGTTTGAATCTCTGTTTTCTCTTCGGTTTTCCCCTTTAAACCTGTTTGCCCTCGCTGCTTGTACTACCTGGTTCTGACCTCCGCCTGTCCCTGACTCTGATTTAGTTTCTCCCATTGTTTCGCTGTTTTCTGGTGCTTGCTGAGATTGCCTGGTTGTAAATAAATCGTTCCTGGTTTTTAAATTCTGCACACGTCGGTCTCGAAGTCTTTTGCCTAACACTCTACATAAAGGAAATATGTTAACACTAGAGGTGCTGTGTTTTTTAGGTCCTCAAAAGAACTGAAAAGGTCTACTGGTTATTTCACCTGAACTGTAAAAAAATAAATAAAAAATAACATGTTTTTAACAAGTCTTACCTGCTCACAAATAATATCTGAGCTACTGATGTCTTGCACAACAGTTAATAATAGGAGAGTCCGTTTATTGTGAAAGACAAAATATTGGTGTATGGAAATGTGCAACAGTCCTTGTACCTGATCACTGCTTCCTTTTAGTTAACGTAAACACAAGGACCAGGATGTACACAGTCTGAAACTAGCAAACTGTCAAGGAGTTTAGGCCTTGCTTCCTGCCAGCGATCTTCAGAAACCCACTGTTAGATGCTGTGGATCGGGGTTCAGCAGCATCACAGTCCAGCGCATCCTGGAGTAGTTGTAGATGTAAATCTTGCAATAATTATAAACTGATTAACTTTATTATAACATTAAAAGCATTCTTTTCCTTACATGTTACAAGCTTACACAAGCGCACAAACTCATTTTTTATTAAAAAGATGTAAAACAAATAGTTTTCCAAGTGCCACACTCAAATATTAACTCAAAGCTAATGTTTCATCAAAAACTTCTGCCACTAAAATTAAACGTTATGAATTCCTAGAGACCTTATGAAGACAGAGGTACAGTTATGACAACCTTGAGTAAGTTCTTACTTTCTGCTGCCTCAGGCAAGAATACTTGCCAGGCTGCGTCAAGGTTGAACGGGTAAATCCAATTCAGCACCCATTCCAATACGATATTTAATGTGAATGACGTTGACAATCCATATTTTGTCTCATTATTTCAGATAGTTTTCTGGCAAGTTCACTGGTTAGCTATCATTAGTAGCTATATTAGGTCATTTCTACATTGACACATGACAACCTGAGCTCTGTAACACCTAGTGACAAACACAGCAACAGTGACTGCTTTATTTAGCATGCGCTAGTTAGCTAGCCACCTAGTTGCATAACTTACCTGAAGCTACGCAGCAGCTCAGCTCAGCCCTCGGGTATATGTGCTGCAGGATACGTAACTGAAGCTAGACAAGTCAGATAGCTAGCTAAAAGCTCATGCGAATGAAGCAGTAGCCAGCATCTCCAGTTATACGGGCGACTGAAAAGGTTGGCCTTTGCTTGCAGCCAGCATGTACACAACCTGCTTTATCCACCAAACAAAGCGAGATAACCCCTAACTGTACGTACCTGACACTCCGTTACAGGTGACATGGCTAGCATCTTAGCATTAAAATAACACGACTGACAGCTTCAAGGAGTATCTTTAAAAATCATCATAACACTTACAGACAATTTCAATGATAATACATTAAAAGACACCCACTAGAATCTCTCAAAACTGAGATGAACTGTAACCAGCAGTATTTATTTGTGTCTGCAAAAAAGTGGTCCGAGTTACATATAGCCGTGAGGCTACTCTTACAGCTAACGCTAGGCTAGCGGGTGCTAGTTTGGTAGCCTAGCATCAGTAGTTTAGGAGCAAGCTACACATAGTAGCAAACATTAGCTAGCTGTGTTAGCGATCTCCCACACAGAATCATTCTTTTAGTTTCATTACAGATTTTGAATCAGTTCTTCAGAACATTGTCGTTTACCTCTCACTGGAAACACGACTCCTAGCTTGTATCTTAGCATCATGGTTCTGGTTTGGCACATCTGCTTTTCTCACATACATGTTTGTAGTTTAGGAAAGGCAGACCGTGTCTCTGACATAATGTACAGCTAACACTGTAAATATAAACGTAGTGCACCACATTCAAACTACCTATAAATTTTTTTTAAAAAAATCTTTTTAATAGTAATTTTTAGAAAGACAGAGACTGTAGGATGGGAGCAGCTGCAGGAGCAGTAAACAGGGCTGCTCCACACACACAGCATTTAAGCTCTGTTTAAAGTTAAATCAGCTTCACCCGCTTCTTATTCTCACTGTTTATCTGTTTTACTGTTTTAAATGGAGATTTAAATTGTCAGATTAGTTCGTCTTCCAGCTCTGGTTGGTTCTGTCTGTACCTTAGTAGTGTGTCTGTGTGTGTGGACACAGTGTGAGGAGCAGCACACAGAGAGAGAGAGGAATCAGAGTCTGTACACAGAGAGAGACTGTTTATTCTGATTTAGTTGATACTCAGTAATTCTTACGTGGCTGGGCTCAGTTTATAGGGTCCAATGTGTTTCCTTGTTCTCTTACTCTGTTTCTCCTGCCTCTGGTGTCTCTGTCACAGGTTGGCTGCAGCACCAGTCCTCACTGGAAGTCTCACATCTACCAAGTCTCTATTCTCTCGTTTCTATCTTTGATAATCAGAAACTGCTTTCCAACATGGGAGGAGGGGCTTGAGATGTAAAAGCAAGTGAGACGGGAGGCTGGAGAAACTTACTGTATGTTCGTTGTTGTGCTGCTGGCTGTGTTTTAGTGACTGTGTTGTTTTTAGTGTTGCTTAACTTTGACTGTTAATCCCACTCTAGCTTTGTGATTAGTTTAGCCACGTTTAGTTTTATATTTCCCTGCCACCTGTACTTAGCTCAGCTTCACATTAGGTAAGGGGCGGTGCCAATCTCTGTATTTATCTTTTGTGGTGCAGATTGGTACAGAGTAGGTGGGCTTCTGTGTGTGTACTGTTAGCTGAGCAGTTTGATTATAGAGGTAGGTCAGTATTTTGGTTTATTTTGGTTTGATTATTTATTTCCTTTTAAACATGCAGCCCACGTCCTACAGCTTTGTTATCTCTGATTTATACACAGTCAGTAGTTTACATAATCACGTTCTGGTTGTTTGTTGACTTTATTGGTGATTAAGCGTATAGTGGTGGTTTGGTTATTCTCCTTGGTAGATGTTCCACACATCACAGTTAAACTCTATGTTACAAACCCCAGTTTACCCCTAGAGTGCTTACAGGCTCATAACAATAATGATTCAGCTTTCAAGTATCGAGTTAAGCTCCTCGACATTGAATTAAAGTCGTCCAGGATCTTGTTAAAGATGTAGGAGTTGAAGATGAATTTCTGTCTGCCAGCTTATTTTATGAAATTTCCCCTCCACCTTAAAATGGTGCCATAGTTACACTCTAGTATCTGTACAAGCTGTAGCATTTAAGGTGGAACAGAACATTTGATTAAGATACAGGTGAAGTTCGGGGGCATGGATAATAATAATGCAACACAGTTACATAACAGTTTAGGATTTGGGAATTTCATTACAAGACCCAGAGAATCTGGATATCCGTATGTAAGGGAACAGACCAAAAGCAATACTGACTGGTTGTATTATTACGGTCCTCCGTCTGCACCGCATTAACACAGACATGGTTCTGTAGTGGAAATCACTATGTGGGCTCAGGAACACTTCTGAAAACCATCGTCTGTGAACACAGTTAGTTTCTGAATCTACAAATACAAGTTAAAATTCTACACTGCAAAGAAGAACCCAGATATAAACATTCTCTGGACCTCTCTCATTTAAGCTGGACTGTGGTCAGACACATTAAAACTAGAATGTGTTTGTAAGTTACAGATGCTGCGTCCTCTGAGAACATATTTCACTTTCAAACTACAGCACTTGCTCTCCTTTGTTTACATACACATACAAAGAGATATTAAACAAAGAGGTGATGGAACCAGTGGTAAACATCAATCTGTCCCAACTTCTTAAAGCGTTTTTAAAAATGTTTTTCGATTTACTAATTAAACTTGTGATAAATTTAAATCCTTCAACTTCAGTAGAAATTAAAAGTGTTTTAAAGTATTATTTCCACAGTTTAGATGTTAGTGTTTGGGATGATCACTTCCCAACAGAACGTTTCCTATAAGTGACGATACTGTATATATTCAGCTCTGCTGATCTCTAATATGTAAAGTTCTTGATGACATCAGAGAACCCGCATCACATTCCATATTACATCATAATAAGAGTTAATGATATGCAGAATTATAAATCTCATCATCTCACTTAGAACACACTCACTAAGAGGACGACTTTGTGTAAACATCTAACTGTACGATCTAACGCAGTTATGGTTAGGAAACTCACCTTTCAGGAAGCCGTATTTAACCAGTGGGCTTTAATGCATTTCAAATTTGTGTGGGAAGAGCCCATGGAGGTCGATCCCCCGCTAGATGAAGAAGAGCCGATGGAGATCGACGAAAAGTTTGATGATGAAGAACCGATGGAGGTGGACTAGATAGGGATGGAGATTAAGAACTGGATAAGGAGCATTTTCTGGTGAGCATGTGTATTCTTACATGGTTGAAGAGAAAGCTGTTTGTGCTCAAACATAGTTTCTCTCTTCTGTCTTTGCTGTTTACTAGGCCACTCCTATGTGTTCTAGATATGTTCTTCAGTGTAGGCACCACCTAGTATTAGACATGTCTGTATAACAGAGAGATAGTGGGAAAGAGAAAGAAAAGAATGGGGAGAGACAGAGGAGAGAAGAGAGAGAGAGAGAGATAAAGTTGGGAGAGAGAGAAAGAGGGAGTGGAACAGTTGGAGAAAGCATTAGGGAGAAATCGGGGACAGAAGAATGTGGGAAGAAAGATTAATAGAGAACAGGAGACATGAAGTGGGGAGAGAGAGAATGGAGTGAGAGAATAGGAGAGCAAGATGTAGGGAAAAAGTGTGAGGAAAAGAATGGATGGGACAGAAAAAAAAAGACTAATAGGAACATGGAGGAATAAAGAAACAAGTGAAAGATAGAGAGAAGGAGAGGGACAGACAGCGAGAGAGAGAGAGCACAGTGTTTAGAGCTGAGGGATTAGGACTGTTCTATACCAAACTCTAGGTCTATGTTCTAGATAACAGTGGATTTTTTTACACTGATTTTTCTCCCAGTCTTTACAGATACATCCAGATCCGTCTTACCCAAAAACATCCGCTGCCACCACCATGCAGCCTCCTACAGACACGTGACTGTGTACATCCTCACTGTCTCCATTAGGACTACAGCACTGCACCCAACATACAGTGACCAGAACATATGATCTAGATCAGAGAAGAACCGTAAGTTACTAAAGTTTATGCGAACTGAAATGACTGAAATGATAAACGTCTACCATCTGGATAATCTGACCATTAAATATTTAAGTTCAACTTTTAAACCTAAACATTCAAGTCCGATTCAATATTACACACAGTAACTGACTTTCATTCATCTCATTCTCTCTCTCTCTCTCTCTCTCTCTCTCTCTCTCGCTCTCTCTCTAGCTGGTTTTGATGCCCAAGTATTTGGGGCTCCCAGGTTTCCTGTGCAATGACACCCTGGCGCAGCAGCTGCAGGAGGAGCGGTGCACTACATGTGTAAGGAATCCTTCACTCTACATTTTATGGATGGAAATTTTTGGTCTTATTTTGTTTAAAGGCTGAATTTCTGTTTACAGCAGACAGTTATTCATATGTAATTACGTAGTTATATATTTACCACAGAGCTACATATGATTGAACTACACTTCCATTTACACTGTGTGTACCTGACCTTCTCATGGTTTGTCTGTCTTTCTCTACCCTGCAGACTGTACGTGTATGATGCTGGGGTCCCAGCAAGCCACCGCAGTGATGGTCCTGATACTGTGACAGGCGAATGGAGGCAGAAGGCGAAAACTGCCTATAAATGCGCTATTAATAACTTCCTATCTAACCAACTTACATTATTGCACAGTTTTACTATTAACTTCTTTTCTAAATAAGTTTTCACTTATTGTTCTTGATCTTCACTGTGTTGTATCTGTTTTGGTGCAGTGTATAGGTGTGACCTTTTGGGTGCAGAGGTGCTTCAGGGTGACTGGACCACAGTGCTTGCCGTTAGTGACGCTCAAATCCATGAGCTGAGGTTCAGGCTGACTGAGGTTCAGGACCTGCTAAAGGATAGAGGCAGAGAGGATGTACTAGCCCACCTCAGAGACTTGCTATCCGGTGTCGACCCGAGGAGGATGGGTCCCCCTTTTGAGTCTTGGTTCCTCTCAAGGTTTCTTCCTCTTGCTCTGAGGGAGTTTTTCCTTGCCATTGTCGCGCTTGGCTTGCTCATTGGGGGCTTGGGCCCGGATTCTCTGTAGAGCTGCTTTAGAACAACATCTGCTGTAAAACCCACTGTATAAATAAAGCTTCCCTTAATTCAGAACATCCACATCTGTCATTCAGATCTTTTACATGTGTTTAAAAGTGAGCAGAGGTGTATATATGTGAATATGCTAAAGATGGCATACAAATAATGTGTGACTGTATATAATGTATTTTCCTGCCGCTACACACACACACACAAACACACTCTCTCTCTCTCTCTGTCTCTCATACACACACACACACACACACACTAGTGTTTGTTAGCTATACTTAGCTGGCTACAGTAGCTGGACTTTAATAGTAGTAATTTAGTAAGTAGTTATTTTTAGTGTCCTAAATACAAAAAAAAAAAAAATACTTTGCCAATTTTTGGCCATCATTTCCTTGGCTAATCCCGACCAGCTAACGTCTGCTAGTGAGTTATACTAATGCAGTGATTGTGTAGTGTACCTAATGTTCATTAGGTAACGTTTGCATGACCAGTTTACTTTTAGACAACTCGTTTCGACTGGGTGATAAAAATATTTTATTGTACTGAAGCATTTCGAGATTCCCTTTGTGTGAGAATTTAATTTTACACATGGTAACATACATTTAAGATGACTCTTATGTCCTTTGTTGAGTCAGGTGTAGGTTTAGAATAATATCTCATATCATTTTGATGGTTAATGCATTATTTTAAGAATGTTTTGACCTATAAAGTATTATTCTTTTATCCTGTCATTGTAGAAGGCTACATGCAGGATTCTGCAGAATAACGTTAGTCCCTGAATGTTTACCATTACATCATTCTGTATTAAGCTCAGAAGACGTGCAGGTTTACTGATGGTTTAGGAGAGTATCTATATTTTTGTGGCAGACATGGTGACAGTTCTAAAGACATTACAGTCAGTCTGGTAGTCTAGAATGGAGCATTGGACGTTTGATGTGGAGTTTTCCTTTAACCTACCATCAGCTATAGGCGGAAGAGTTTAGAACCTGTATGTTGCAGTGGTTCTTCCTTGTTTGTGGTTGTCAATGCTCAAAAACTGAGTTAATGAAAGCTCATACACTTTTAATGTGTGAAGAAATCTGATTGGTCCATTATTAAGGTGGTAGAAAGCTGGTCTGGTGACGACTTTGATGTCTAAAACTGAGATCAGAGTCGATTAGTACACCAAGATTACGGGCTTGCTCTTTAGCCTTTAGGGATATTGAATTCAGATATGCAGCTCATTTGGGCCTCTCATGTTTATTCCCAAATAATAATAATCTGTAGAATGTGGAGTTTAGGTTTTGCGCCATCTGCACTCGGCCCTCCTACATTCTTTCTATTAGAGCCGAACTGCTGTAGCGTTCCTCCAGAGAGATTTCTCTCTGCATGACAGAATTTTAACTTTAACTGTTGCGATTTCATCTGTAGCATTAACCATTTTTGAGTTGAAGCTATTTAGTAGAGCATCAACAGAATCAGATGGGTTAAATGGAACAGAGCCCATTTTGCTGATGAAGAGTGAAGCTGTGTAGTCCTTTATAAATCTTCTCTTTCTCTTAATGCTGACCTCTCTGGTCTTCATGTTCAGTGAGGTACACATTTCAAAGAAAACACAATAATGATCTGACAAAGCGACGTCTTTAACAGTGGCTGATGCGTCGAGACACTTTGAGATGAGCACATCCCGAGTGTGACCATGAGCGTGTGTGCTACCAGTTACATGCTGATGAAGTCCAAAAGATTCAAGTATAGCACAGATGATTTTTGCAGAATTATCCTTGAGATTGTCAATATGCATGTTAAAATCACCAGCAAAAAAAAAGTGATCAGAGCCTTGTCCCCACAGATAGCAGGTTCTCCATGGTTGCTGGGAAGTTCAGGTGGGGTGATGAGGTAAAGATGGAGGATGATGCGGATTTGCTCATGCAGCTCTGCAGTCTCCAGCAGTTTGTTCAGTAGAACTTGACTCTCATCGGAAATCTCTGCCTTTTCAGTGGAGGTAGGATGGTGTGACTCTGTAGTGATGACAGAGTCCTTGGCTATTAACGCTCGGCACTGTTGTGGCTTTGGCGTGACAGTGTCCTTGGGAGCTGGTGTTAATGTGTCTCCACCAGTGAGCACAGAGAAGTTGGACAGGGAGAAAATGAAGTTCTCTGTCAGCAATCTGTCCCCCATTCTGCTGGTGTGTTGTCCAACTTCTAAAAAAAAAAAAAAAAAAAACCCTTTCTTTCCAAAAAACAGTTAAAATAAAATGCAGTCCATTCGACATGCAGTGTTTCTGTAGCCAAACGGTAATTACAAAAAGCCTCGAGAATATATTGGAGCTCCTCACAGGCAGAGGACCACTGATATATGACTGGACATTGAGCTTGCACAGTGTGTTGAAGAGCTCATTTACATTTACATTTTAGGTATTTAGCAGACGCTCTTATCCAGAGCGACTTACAACCGTGCCTAGTGTTCCGTTGGATAATATTCCAGCTAGTAGGAAGTTAAATTAAAGCCTAAAACTCACCACGAGCTCAGACACTGCCCGAACAGGGGCCAGTGCTAGTACCTAGAGATTAATACACAGACATAGAGCAAGTAAACCATTACCTGGCAACCCCAACCCAGTGCTCATTCCTGTAGAGGAGAAAAGGTCATTATAAGTGCAACACAATACACATTGACAAAGGTCATTATAAGTGCAATACAAAGGTTATTAAAGTGCTACACAATACACACAACTTACACCTCCACTAGAGCTCACTCACTTAAATGCATTACGAAGAGATGGGTCTTCAGTCTGCGTTTGAAGACTGCGAGAGACTCCGCTGTTCTGATGCTCAGTGGGAGTTCATTCCACCATTTGGAAGCCAGGACAGAGAAGAGTCTGGACGCTTGTCTTCCATGTGTCCTCAGGGATGGTGGAGATAACCAAAGTCCCTTTTCAAAACTTCAGACTGCTTCTTACTTGTGTCATTCTTATCAACATGCACAATGTTCCGTTTCACTGTGTTGTGTTCAGCCAGCAACATCGGAAGCTTTCCTATTAGTTCAGAAACTTTGATGTCTGGCTCACACAGAACTAAGAATTTCTGATTTTTTACACTATAAACAATGTAATCTCCAAAATTCTGTACTTTAAATGGCCAACTCTTTTGTTTCTTTATTTTGTAATTTACTGATGTTGTACTGGCCTCACTAAATGTAGCTGTACTCAGTTATCCAGTCAGCTAAACAAGTCGTCCAAGTAAATCCATGGAAAACTTTATGCTGTTTAGCTGGAGACTTTACTTAGAGGTTTCTTGTGAAACTGTTAGATATAATATATAATACAATGATTTTCATACAACTACCTTAATTTGACTCTAAACAGTAAGGACAAAGCTATAAATAAAACTACATATTCTACACAGTATGGTTTGTAATACATAGATACTGCAAACATTTATCAGGATATACATTCACTATGTCTAAATACCATGGCAAAAAGAAAGATATAGGTGCCTGTAATGAGACTACTCACAGATATTGCCACGTTTAAGAGCTGTTGTATATCGATGGAGAAGGATCAACTATTTACACAGCCAGTTCCAAAGACTATATGCAGGCAGCACTGAATTTACTTCCTGTATTAAACCAAAGTTCCTATGCTATACACTAGGTGTCGCTATTACTTGCAGGGCCAGAATAAAACTATCTAAGAGGATTCCGGTGAGTGGGAATTCTCAGGAACCAGTTCTGACAGTTTCATCAGTAGATGTGAGGAAGATTCTGAGCAGAGTCAACCCACAGCCAGCTCCAACAACATACCTGGTGGTGTGCTCAGATCATGTGCTGTAGAACTGGCTGATGTTTTTGCGGATATCTACAAACTTTCTTTAGCACATGCGCTAATTCCCACCTGCTTTAAGGAAACCACCATTGTGCTGCTCCTGAAACACAATGACTTGTCTTAGTGACTACAGGCCGGTCGCACTGACTTCAGGTGTAATTAAGTGCTTTGAAAGACTCATCCTGGCCCATATACAGAACACTGTACCGGACACTCTGGACCCACTCCAGTTTGCATATCGTCCAAACAGATCTACAAAAGATGCCATCTGCACTGCCATCCATACAGCTCTAGAACACCTGGAGAGCAAAGACGGCTATGTGCGAATGTTGCTCATTGACTACAGCTCAGCATTCAACACCACTATCCCAGCCAAGCTGACTGATAAGCTCCACATTCTTGGACTGACACCCTCCCTGTGTAACTGGGTGCTGGATTTCCTGACGGGCAGACCAGTTGGTCAGGATTGGAAACCACACCTCCAGCACACAGATTATAAACACAGGGACACCCCAGGGCTGTGTTTTAAGTCCTATGTTATATACCCTGTTCACCCATGACTGTGTTGCCTCTCACAGTGACACCACCATCATCAAATTTGATGATACCACTGTCATGAGACTGATCACTGGGGTTGATGAGACAGCCTATAGGATAGAAGTGGCAAATCTGGTGGCATGGTGTCAGGTCAACTATCCTTAAATGTTGACAAGACAAAGGAGATGATTGTAGAAGGAGATCAGCAGAGCAGCACACACCACTGCTTATTCATCAGAGGGCTGAAGAGAGAGTGAGCCCCTTCAAATTTTTTGCAGTATGTGTAACCCAACAGTATGTGTACTTAGATAATTTAATGTAAGGGTGTACCTTAATTAAGCGCCGCCACTTTAAGAGAATCACAGCAGTTTCTGGCAAAAGTAGCTGTTTTACGGCAAAATGCGATATTTCCCATACAAATGCACAGGCAGGAGAGCACGAGGCTGATAGACTGCAGCGAGCTTTAATGGTCTTCGTACTGTTAATTCTATTTACTGCTCCTCCTGTTAGGTGTGCATTCTCTGCCTTTGTGTGCATACTGGTGCATAATCATGAATTGTGGTACACACTTTATTGCTCTTAGCATGCTTTAACACGCACTTCTAGTGTTTTGAATATTTTCCAATTTGCATTTTCAATAGAAATGTTAAAATATAAAAACATGTATGTTTAAAGAAATTATTGTTCAGCAGTATTTAGATATTTTACATTTATTAAAGTATGCTATTGGTTCAGTGCTGTATACAAATGCACAGGCAGGAGAGCAGGAGGCTCAGAAGAATTGGCGCGAGGGAAAGAAGAGGTCTGATAGACTGCAGCGAGCTCCAATTGCCTTCGTACTGTTGATTCCATTAACTGCTCCTCCTGTTGGACGGACGATGTGTTCGCTAAACTACGCAGCCTGGTTTCAGCATCTCGTGCTGGAGAGAGAGAGAGAGGCGGAGCTCTTGGAGTACTTAAGTATACATTTTTCACTAATTTTTCTTTGGGTACCCAAATCATATTTTTCTCAGTTTTTCCCCGAGTACAGAAGTTAGGCCTGTGCTGTTCTGAGAAGTATTTTTGTTTTTGGACATTCTCAGCCACCATTTTCTAAATGAACTTTTTCAGGAGAGCTCTTCTTACTCACCAGACTATTCTGTATTTAGTTTTGGTGTCAGTCATACAAAAGGGAATTCATGGTATTCAGGTGTGAATATGTGCACTTTTTTTTTTTTTTTTTCAATTTTCACTTTTTTTATGAATGTGTTTGTAAGAACCATTTGCAACATAACCTATTGACCAAAAGAAACGCTCCAGTCCAACAAAAAATCTACATAAAATACACAGCATACATATATACATAGTACATTGCTACCAGACCCAAAATTAAATTCCTTTTTTTTTGTACCAGCTTTTATATGTTGTTGTGGTTCTTCTATTTGGACTGAGACATTTAAGGTCTGGTTACCTAAGCATCACTGAAGATCTCACCTGGTTGCACAATACAACACAACTGGTCAAAAAGGCACAAAAGCGGCTGCATTTCCTGCGAAGACTCATGAAAACTGGCAGGTCAGTCAGAATTCTAAGGAATTTCTACAGGAGCATAACTGAAAGTATTCTCACCAGCTCCATCATAGTCTGGTTTGGAAACTGCTTCGCCCAGGACCGCAAGTATCTGCAACAGATGGTCAAGACAGCCCAGTCCATCACAGGAATGGTCCTTTCACCACTAGAGGCCATTTACCACTACAGAGTCCTCAGGGAGCCCACAAGATCATCAAGGACAAAGCTCATCCTCAACGCAACCTTTTCACACTTCTCCCATCTGGCAGACAATACAGGAGCATCAAATCAAGGATCACCAGATTACTGAACAGTTTCTACCCCCAGGCCATCAGAGCTCTGAACACCTGGCTTCCTCCAAAACCATTCTACCCTATGCTCCTCCGCTACAAGCATCTGACCAGTCCTAAGTAGTCCATGCTCAGTCCTATCACCTATGAGATGACCATCATGATTTATACTTGAATCTAGAACTGGCTGCTGTTGCACCGTTCTCTCATTTGCACTAAAACTGCAAACTGTACATATGTTCTGCTCCTGTACCGTTCAGACTTATATAGCATATATTGTACATTTTCTTAATTAATATACATACATGTAGTTTTCTTCTCTCAAGTCTTTTCTTTCTTATTTAGTACTTAGTATTTATATTGCAATTGTTTAGTACTTGAAGTCTGGGAGTGAGTGCAGAGTAAGAATTTCATTGTACAAGGCGCTACTGCTGGTTTCTCTGTGCATATGACAATAAAATCTTGAATCTTCTGCTGGTCCGGCTCTGTGTGTCTCCACTGCCTGCTGTTTCAATGAGAAACCCACTGTAGTCTTTGAGCAGCATAGGAATACCAGTTCCTAAACTCTGAGCAAGGTCCAAAAACTTCTTTCCAGAAGGGTCATCTTTTGTAGACGACTAGATCAATTCTGGCAGCACATGTGCTCTGAAACCAGAGCTGGCGTTCTGTAGATTTCCTTGTTAATAGTTAACAGGAGCTTTACTGATTCCTGTTTTTATAGCTCTAAAAAGTTTATACTTCTATTTAAGAACTATAAGTCATACTTGGACATTTACTTAAATATTTTTTTTTACTACCTGTACTTTTACTAAAGTAAGGAACGTGTGTAAAATATCTGAATGACAGATGTGGATGTTCTGAATTAAGGGAAGCTTTATTTATACAGGGGCTTTTACAGCAGATGTTGTTCTAAAGCAGCTCTACAGAGAATCCAGGTCCAACCCCTCAATGAGCAAGCCAAGGGCGACAGTGGCAAGGAAAAACTCCCTCAGAGCAAGAGGAAGAAACCTTGAGAGGAACCAACTCAAAAGGGGAACCCATCCTCCTCGGGTCGACACCGGATAGCCAGTCTCTGGGGTAGGCTAGTACACCCTCTCTGTCTCCATCCTTTAGCAGGTCCTGGACCTCAGTCAGCCTGAACCTCAGCTCATAAATTTGAGTCTCATTAACAGCAAGCACTGTGGTGCAGTCACCCTGAAGCACCTCTGCACCCAACAGGTCACACCTATACACTGCACCAAAACAGATACAGCACAGTGAAGATCAAGAACAAGTAAAAGCAGATTAGAGGAGAAGTTATCAGTAAAACTGTGCAATAAATCACTGACAAGTGAGAGTGGGATTCAGTCAAGGGTGTACAGAACTCCAGCAACACTAAAAACAACACCGTCACTAATACAGCCAGCAGCACAACAACGAACATGCAGTAAGTTTCCCCCAGCCTCCCGTCTCACTTGGCCAGACTGCTTTTACATGTCATGTCCCGCCTACCATGCTGTAAAGCAGTTTCTGATTGGTGATCAACGTTATACGAGATTTGGTAGATACGAGACTTCCAGTGATGACTGGTGCAGCAACCAACCTATGACAGAGACAGGAGAAAGAGAGCAAGAGAACAAAAAAAAAAAAACAAACAAACAAAAAAAAACACACTGGACGCAATAAACTGAGCCCAGCCACATAACAATTACTGAGTATCAACTAAATCAGAATCACACATGGACACACTGCTAGGATACAGACAGAACCAGCTAGGGCTAGAAGATGAACTAAACTGGAATCTCCATTTAATCTCCAAGTAACAAAGACGACTTTCTTTTTTCTATCACCTGCTGTTCACGTATGACACTGTAAGTCTTCCTTTCTTTTAGCTTTTTATTCAGAACTGTTATCTAAGTGGAGCAGTCTAGCTCCTCACTCGACTGTATGTAACATTTTCACAAACGTTGTGTTTATATCCGGTCTGAGTATTAGCAGGGTAAAACCCAAATCCTCTCCATATAACTACTGCAGAAACTATATCTCAGTGTTATTACAGTGTACCACCGTGCTCAAACACTGAGCTAACAGTCTTATTGTAGTTTTGAGCACTGTTGTGATAAACAGTGAGAATAAAAAGTGGATGAAGCTGATTTAACTTTAAACAGACTGTGTAATGATAGCTAGCTAGTAAACTGGCTAGAAAGGTAGCTAAAGTAATAAGATGGAATATGGATTACGAAAACATTTTTCATATTAAATATCTTATTGGAATGGGAGAAATTTGACACAGGAAGCTAACAAAATGTACTCTGATATCAATATGCTTTAGTTAATTATGTTATGGGGTAGAAGACTATATACACGTTTGGATGCCATAAGAACTACAGCCTCCATTAACTGTTAACCACTACACTGCCGTATTCATAAGAAGAGTGCTGCTGTTTGAAGATGACGTCCAAGTACCTGGTTGATTGTTGTGGTGGCTCGGAATAACCTCTAGGGGGAGCCAGTGATGAGTGAGGTTAGAGAGTTGTTGCAAGATGTAAAGTAAAGAAAAGCTAGCCAAGTGTGAGTGAGGGAAAAGTGAAGAAGAAGTCTGGTTACCCTGTTCTGAGTGACATTAAAAAGCAGCTTGTTCAGATATCACGTTGTTCGTTTGATTCATCGAAACGAAACACAACAATTGTATTAAAGAATAAGCTTGTGTGCTACTAGAATTATTTCAGACTGTAACTGATTGTGAGTAAGTATAAACTTTTCCTGATTTAAAATATTATTCATTGTTGTTTGTCGTATTCTCTCTCTCTCTCTCTCTCTCTCTCTCTCTCTCTCTCTCCCTCTCTCCCTCTCACTCTTTCCCTCTTGCAGGAGTACAAGTTTGGCACACAGACAGATGAGTTAATGACAGGTGCTGATGTTAATGGATGTGATGATTTGTTGATGTGTGTAGTTTATCAAATTGGGCCTCCTTAATGTCCCACTAATTTCCACCCATAATTTTGAGTGACATTGTTAACTGTTTGTGGCCTTTGGGTGTTACAAAATGGCTGAACAAGGATCTTCTGATAAACCAGAGGATGATATGGAGAAAGAATTACATGATGGAGATGAAGTGATGGAGGAGATTCAAGTATTTTATATAAAAACACATTCTACACAATATTATATTCATAATTATCATATTGGTGTACTCCATATGTTTGTTAATGTGAATAATACATAATAGTGAGGAACCAGCTGAACCACCACATAAAAAAGAAAACAACAAACAACAGTGATGGAAAAAGAGATCAGTGAAACCAAAGCTCGGTAAGTTTGATGTTTATGATCCTTTGATCTTTGTTAATTATTGTATAAACAAAAGATTTTATTTTTGGTCTACACTAGATCAATCTGAAACTTCAGTGACCTCACCTACTGCCTCTGCAAGAAACCCATGCGAAGTAGAACTTGGTAAACAATTTATAATTTGGTTGATTCCATTTATCATCGTGGATTTCAGGCAACTACACACACCTGTTTTTTGTACTTTGGTAAGTTTCTCATCATTGTGTAAATTATGTTGTTACTCATCTTAACTGTACCTCTGTCTTTTATACAGTCTATGAATAAATAACTTTCATTTTATTGACAGAAGTGTATGATGACACATTTAAACCAGTTAAAACACAGCAGCCCGTATTTTTCAACACAGAAGTGTATGATGACACATTTTTAAAAAATAATGTATATAGTTAAATGTATATAGTTCACTTTTTCAGAATGTAACTGCTCTAACTTCCCCAGAATCAGAATGAAAAGATTTCTACTTCAACTATCTTTAAATAACATTTTAACATCATCCAAATTATCTCACCTGATCAAAATTATTTCATCTGATATGTTCATTTATTATCAGCCATACAGTTTCAAGGCAGAACACTTTTCCAGCCGCTCTTCATCAGACAGACAGGCAGATTTGCGGAGGAGCACGCAGAGCATTTTCCACTGCGCGCGGAGCATATTTAAATTAGAGAGGGCGCGCGGAGCTCCGTTTACTGTAACGGACATCCTGATAAAGGAGCTGCTGAATAAAGCGGACCGGACGGTAACCACAGAGGTCAGATGTAGATGCGGTAGTTGACTTTTTACAGACAGCACGGTTCATATCTGAGAAATATCAGAACTAAAGCTATAGACATGTCTAAACTCAAGTCGGAGACACCTCACGTGTGGGACAAACGAGAAGTGGAGCTACATCTTGTGGAAAAAGTCTCCCTCAGCCAAAAGTGAACGCTGGTCATATCGTGTTTATATGCGAGTTTAAGCTAATTTTCAATTTCAAGCATGTTTAATGTTTTGCATAATTTATTGACGTTAGTTTACCTCAGTAAGGTCAACAATGACTAGCTAGCTAACAGCTAACACTGTTTTTCAGTGTTAGCCTTGCTGTGAGTAACGTCACCATAGTAACTAGGTTAACAATTTAACATGAAGGCTTAAAATGGGGACTGGTAACGACACATGTCTCTCTTTGCTCCAAAGGAGGATTTTAGAAAGAGGAAAGGGGAGAAATCTAAACAGCCAATGGCAGAATTGAGGAAATATCATCATTGATGGTGAGTGGAATTAAGGGGTGGAAAGGTCAGTGTCACATATCTTGATACTAGTCAAGTCAATGCAAGTGGCTTTTATTGTCAATACAGCTCTGTACAAGTACACAGTGAAATGAAATTACGTTTTTTTTTCAGAACAAGGTTGCCACATGAAACAAAACAAGAACATAAAACAATACGGAACAGACTGCAGAAAGTGCAACGTGCAAGACAATAAATACAATAAATAAGACGCAGTACTGGGCAGAGGTATAAGTGTAAGGTGCATAGAAATTTAACATGCTGTAACGTATATGCAGACAGCATACATTGCACATGAAACATGAAACACAGCACTGAGGTAGTAAAGTGTGGAATGTATAAATAAGATAAATAGGATGCAGACAACCGACGCAATAACTTCTGAAAGTATCCTATAGTGACATATGTAAGAAATTATGACTGTGAATTTTAAAGGCACCATGGATTAGCCAAAAAGACGTAGCTAGAATAACAGGGCACAGCATGACTGGCCATAGTCATTAGTCAAGTTGGCAATGCTTTTGAATATTAATATATTTTTAAAACCCTCAGTAGATACAATAAGCATATTTAAGCAACAAATCATAATGGCAATTAACATGATGCTTCATGTGGTTTTGGTATATCCAGAGAATTAATTTTAATAATTGTTATCATTTTTACATAATTGTTGCTGGTTTAGTTAGTACTGCCAGGTATGTTTTACTCCTATGATTTCTGATTCAATAAATACCTTCACATTCATTAAAAATATTAAATTCCTTTAAATAATATAAGAAGAACATTATGGCATATCTGGACTTTTCAAGGAACAGTAGCTGTAAAAAGATGAAGTGTAATAATCCTGAAATGTTTCTACTAAATTGTTGCTCTTCTGTTCTTCATTAACTTTTTACTTAATCCACAAAAATGTCGTTCTTCAAAATATAATGTCTGGCGTCTAACAAAGGAGCTATGAAAATATAGTGAGTAGTTAACAGTCAGAATTCTTTTGTCACTGACATATGATGTCATTGTTTGTCTCCTGGCTAAAGACCGTATGTATCATATGTAATATACATTTTGACCCCTGAAGAGCATGGTGAACGAGGACTAACAAAGTATGCAGAAAAATAGATGGACTACAGTCTGACTGACTACAGCTGCTACACCAGTACTGCTGATAAAATGGATGAGTGCAGAGACAAGTACCTAATAAAGTGGCCAGTGGTTGTATATATGACTTGCTGATGGTGGGAAAAGAGATACTAGTCTTGTAAAGCACTGCCCTCTGGTGTTAACTCATTGTAATTACATTACCATCAACAGCTTAGTGGATCAGCTGCTACATCCTCTCTGTCTCCACCCTCTAGCAGGTCCTGAACCTCAGCTCACGGATTTGAGCGTCACTAACGGCAAGCACTGTGGTCCAGTCACCCTGAAGCACCTCTGCACCCAACAGGTTACACATATCAATGTAAAGAATCAATCTGTTTTTTGTTTTTTTTTTTGTGGAGGAATACAGACCAAACTTGAGAAGGTCAGGTACAAACAGTGGAAGTGTAGTTCAGTGCATACATAGCAACGTATTATTATATAACTACGTACATGAGTCCAGCTCCTCTGCTACCATTTTCCTCTCCACTGTTGGCACATCTACCTGGTTTCTCTTGAGTTACCATAGTAACCAGAAACACATCAGTCACAGTGAGGCCCTGATAGAAGCAGTGCAGCGTCAATTACACTGTTTAACAGAAACATCACACTTACACACATGCACATTTAACAGCTTACAGACAGTTCTGTCATCACTACTGGATTCACGTTATTAAAGGTTTATTTACATTTATGATACTACACTGAAGCTGTTCAACCTTAATAGCTGTTTTATAGCCCATATCACTCTAATATAAGACTGTAGCTAAAGGAGGACTCACACAGTGCTTCATCATGCATCAGATGGAAGAATGTAGGTAGCCATGTGTAGTGTACATGTGTAGTGCACTGCTCCTCCTGCAACTGCTGCATCAGGGAGTCATCAGACAGCCGTCTCTCTCCATCTCTCCCTGCCCCCCCCTTCCCTCTCTTCCTCCATGTCTTTCTCTCATTCTCTCTACTAAAGAACATATCTAGAACTAAGTATCTTAAATTAACATATCTTAAATTAAGTAAAGTTTTCAAAATGTAACTGAATCGTACTTAAGCAGTGCTTTTACATAACTGAGTGTTTTTGTTACCTAATACTTTTCCCCACTACATTACCAACCACACTTGTTATTTATCTGTCTATTTTAATCTCTCTATTCATGTATTTTTAGTCAGGAAATTCTATTCAGTCACCTAATGATGTACTTTTACTTTCTACTTTAAGTGCATTTTGAGTGAATACTTTTATACTTCCACTTCACTAACAACTTTGTCATACTTTGACTTTTACTTAAGTATTTATTTTCTCCTTTTCCTTCTTTATTGTTTTACTTAAGTAAGGAGCATGTGTACACCTCTGCTCACATGTAAAAGATCTAAATGACAGATGTGGATGTTCTGAATTAAGGCAAGCTTTATTTATACAGGGGCTTTTATAGCAGATGTTGTTCCAAAGCAGCTCTACAGAGAATCCGGGTCCAAGCCCCCAATGAGCAAGCCAAGGGCGACAGTGGTGAGGAAAAACTCCCTCAGAGCAAGAGGAAGAAACCTCGAGAGGAACCAAGACTCAAAAGGGGAACCCATCCTCCTCGAGAAGTCTCTGATGTGGACTAGTACATCCTCTTTATCTCCATTCTTTAGCAGGTCCTGAACCCCAGTCAGTCTGGACCTCAGCTCATGGACTTGAGCGTCACTAACAGCAAGCACTGTGGTCCAGTCACCCTGAAGCACCTCTGCATCCAACAGGTCACACCTATACACTGCACCAAAAACAGATACAGCACAGTGAAGATCAAGAAGAACAAGTAAAAGCAGGTTAGAGGAGAAGTAACAGGGGCTGCACAGCTGTAGAACTCCATCTGCAGATGTTTGTTATGTGTGTAAACTGTTAATGAGAGTTATGATAAGTAGCCAAATGTGGATAAATTATGAGGGTTGGCAGGTAAGACTGTCACATCCCTCACCAACAACTCCTTAAACTCTAAGATCTAACATCAGTTCTTCTGGCTGAAAGTTCACTGGACTTACATAAAACTAGCTTACACAGAAATCATATCTGCATTAGGAGCTCTTGTAGACATATTATGTATCAGTGTAAAGATCCAATCTCAGCTTCTTTTTTCAGTACATGGTGAGTGGGAGTTTTGTCGTACCTCAGCTGGGAGTCAAATCATTAGTAACACTGTGAGCAATAAAGGGCTGGAAAACTTCCAAATCCACTGTGGAAGTTAGTTAGCTAGCAAGTTAACAGCTAGTTTAGAGGCAGTTGTGGCCTTCAGCATTAGCCCTGGAAGGAAAAGCCCCCATTCACCTGTCACAGTAACACGACCCATCACTGCAGTGGGCCTGCTGCATCCCCAGCGTCATATGTAGTGCACTGCTCCTCCTGCAGCTGCTGCGTCAGGGAGTCATTACAATGGAAACCTGGGAGCTCCAAATACATGGGCATCAAAACCAGCTAGAGAGAGAGAGGGGGAAGAAGAGAGAGAGAGAATGAGATGAATGAAAGTCAGTTACTGTGTGTAATACTGAATCTGACTTGAATGCTTAGGTTTAAAAGTTGAACTTAAATATTTAATGGTCAGATGGTAGAGGTTTATCATTTCAGTAATTTCAGTTTATACTTTAATAACTTACGGTTCCTCTGTTCTATCCTGTTGTATGTTGGGTGCTGTGCTGTAGTCCTAGTAGAGACAGGGAGGTGGTGGTAGCTGTTGTTGTTGGGTCAGAGGGATCTGGATGTATCTGTAAAGAGTGGGAGAAAAATCAGTGTAAAAAAATCCACTGTTATCTAGAACATAAAGAACTTCAGTTTGGTGTAGAACAGTTCTGATCCCTCATCTCTAAATACTGTGCTCTTTCTCTCTCTTTTCTCCTTTCTCAAGTTTCCCTATTAGTCTTTTTATCGAGATCCATTCTTTCTCCTCTACTCTTTTGCTCTTCTTTCCTTTTACCCCATTTCTTTCTCTCCCCACTTCATTTCTCGTATCTCTCCTTCCTCTTTCAAATCCATCTCATTCTCTCGGTTTCTCTAGGTATCTCTTTCTTCTTTGCTTGATTTCTTCCTACAACTCTGTCTCCTCACATTCTTTCTTTTCTCCTCTATCTCTCCAGCTTCTCCGTTTCTCTCTCCCCCACCCCTGGTATATAGACATGTCTAATACTAAGTGGTGCCTACACTAAAGAACATATCTAGAACACATGAGTGGCCTATTAAACAGCAAAGACAGAAGAGAGAAACTATGTTTGAGCACAAACAGCTTTCTCATCAACCATGTAAGAATACACATGCTCACCAGAAAATACTCCTCATCCAGTTCTTTCTCTCCTTCCCTATCTAATCCACCTCCATTGGCTCCTCCTCATCCTCCTTTGGATCTATGTCCATCGGCTTTTCTTCCTCAAGCTGCTTGTCAATTTCCATGGGTTCTTCCTCCCAGGTAAATTGGAAGTTCAGCAGCATCCACTGCTTAAATAAAGCTTGCTGAAAAGTGAGATGAACCATGTCTGGTAAGTGTTACAAGATAAACCTAACGTTAACAGGCACGATGAAGTCGTCCTCTTAGTGTGTGTTCTGACCGAGACGATGAAATTTGCATATCATTAACTGTATGATTTCATCAAGAACTTTACATATAAGAGATCAGCAGAGCTAACATCTAAATTGTGAAAATAATACTTCCATCAAAACCCTTTTAATTTCTATTGAAGTTGAGAGATTTAGATTTATCACAAGTTTAACTGGTAAACAGAAAAACACATTTTTAGTTCACAACTGAAACTACTGAGTTTTAGTCTCATTTCAGATTTCACTTGCCGCTTAGACATCACTGCAGTCAGTTTCCATAGCCTAGCAATACATATGCTCCAAATATTAAACCGTTCAAACCTATAACCCTGTTTCTAATGAAATTGAGATTTAAAATGTAAATAAAATCAGAATAAATTATGTGAAAATTATTGAAATCCTTTATTAACATATCGAATGCTGAAACTAAGAAAATTGAGTGTTTATTAAAAATTGTTGTGTCAGTACTCTTTGGAGTGGAGGACCCCCTAGAATCAGGTGGTACTTAGCCTGTTCGGGATGGAAAGTGCAATAAAGGGATTTATAGCTCTTAGTAAATTGTAAGGTATGTGTATGCACATGTATGTATGTATGTATGTATGTATACTTGTACATTCTTACTCATTCATTTATTTATGTATTTTTCTTTCTAGTAAGGGTGTTGTATATGTTTGTGTGATGTGCTCACTGTTTACACTGTAATATAATTGTATTTTCTAAAAATAATAAAAATTTTGGGGAAAAAAATTTGCATGTCCATTTTGAATTTGATGCCAGCAATACGCTTTAGGAAGCTGGGACAGATCGATGTTTATCACTATGTTCCATCACCTCTTTGTTTAATATCTCTCTGTATGTGAACAGAGGAGAGCAAGTGCTGTAGTTTGAAAGTGAAATACGTTCTCAGAGGACGCAGCATCTGTAACACATTCTAGTTTTAATGTGTCTGACCACAGTCCAGCTTAAATGAGCTCAGGCCCAGAGAAGACTGCAGTGTTTCCTAAACCTGTTTGTATCTGGGTTCTTCTTTACAGTGTAGAATTTAAATTTGTGTTTGTGGATTCAGAAACCAACTGTGTTCACAGACAATGGTTTTCAGAAGTGTTCCTGAGCCCACATAGTGATTTCCACTACAGAAGCATGTCTGTGTTAATGCAGTGCCGACTGAGGGCCGGAATAATACAACCAGTCAGTATTGCAACCCTTTTTTCTCATCAATGAAAAAAGATGTAGCAACATTTGGGTAACACTTTATAATAACTTTTATTAATAAACTATTAATTAATGATTATTAGCTGTGAACAGATTATGGGTTCATGACAATTTGATAATGAACAAATATTTACAAATGACAATTCCTAGAGTTATTAATGCATGTATACATATTTACCAATATGTTAACAAATCAATAGTTTGCTAGAACTTGAAAATGAACAAATCATTAGTTAATGAAAATATGAAATTTAAAAGAGTTGAGTTGACATTGTGTGCACTCATACTTATAAATATGTTAACAAATCATTAGTTTTGAACAGAATTACAAAATTAACAAATTTTGTTAATGGGGAGGGGAGGGAGAGATGAGTGAACTTGTGACTGGCTATTTTCAGGACTTTCAGAACACGCATGAGGAGTTGCGTTGAGCTCAGCAGTTTATATTTGCATTGGGTCTGAAAGAAACCTGCATCTGTGGACTTACTCAGTGCTGGAGGTGTGATCAGAAGTGCTGAGGGAGAATTCCCGCTGAGCTGGTAGTGTTTTAGTCCACTTACTGTGAGTTGATGTGTAAACTCCGGGACTCCTAAAGTGGATTCAGTGAGTTTTAAGGTAGCTTTAATTTCCATTCCACCTTAAATGGTGTCGCAGTCACATTCAGAGGAGTGACTGCTACACCACGACGTGACTTTTTAAGGTGGAGTGGAAATTTGAATAAGAAGCTACATTCGGGCTCAAGAAATTAGTGAGTCAAAATATAATAATAAACTATAATAAACAAAGATGGCGCCCATCGAGGCAGACATCTCTGCACGCCGCTCCAGTAACATACAGTAGACAGGCCCTGCTGGAGATCGGTGAAGTTCAGCGCGAATTTACTTTAAGCTGTTTTTTAATCTGGACTACAGGCGAGGCGCAGCACCACCGCGGCTAAGAGACCAGCGCAAGCCAAGGAGAGAGCGGCGGAGGCGAGGCAAGAGAGGTGGGCTACACGCTAAGCTAATGGCTAGAGGCAGCAAACCACCCCTACCTAGCTTACTGCTCGCAAACGTCCGCTTTCTCCAGAACTAGCTGGATGAATTTAGAGCCAGGATTACATCACAGCGTGAAAAACGGGACTACTGCGCTCTTATATTCACGGAGACCTGGTTATCGCATAACATCCCAGACACGGCGCTTCAGCTACAAACACACTCCGTCTACCGAGCGGACCGCACGGCTGCGTCGGGGAAGAACAAAAGAAGGCGGTGTTTGTGTTCACATTAACAACGGGTGGTGCACGATCGCTCAGGCTGTGCACAGACACTGCTTGCCTGACTTGGAGATGTTGTTTGTGAAGTGCTGACCGCTCTATTTACCACGGGCGTTCTCCTCTGTTTTTATCCTGGCCACCTATATTCCACCACAAGGTAGCTCTTCAGCTGCACTCAGACTGCTGTATGACGCGATCAGCACACAGGAAATTAAGCACCCGGACGCTGTGTTTATTGTGGCAGGTGATTTCAATCTCTGAAGTTTAAGGGCCGTTCCTCCCAAATTTCACCAGCTTGTGTAATTTCCCACAAGGGAAAACAAAACTCAGGATCATGCGTACTGCAGTGTAAGGGGTGCTTACAGCGCAGTGCCCTGCCCCCACTTTGGACAGTCGGACCATTTCTCCATGTTCCTCTACCCAGTGTACAGGCCGGTTCTCAAGCAATCTCCTCCAGTAATCTGAACATTTAGGCATGGACTGAGGAAGCAGATCTCATTCTTCAGGACTGCTTTGCCAGTACCAACTGGGAGGTGTTCAGAGATGGATCTATGCAGGAGGATGGCACTGTGGATCTGGAGGAATACGCCAGAGGTGTGACAAGTTACATCAGCACCTGTGTTGGAAACATAGTGCCCACCAAGCGCATCTGGAATCACCCAAATCAGAAACCCTGGATAAACGGGGAGGTTCAGTCCATGCTGCGTCCTCGCTCCACTGCATTTGTCTCAGGCAACCCTGATGTCTACAAAAAGGCCAGGTATGACCTGCGCAGATCCATTAAAAAGGCCAAGAGACTATACAGTCTTAAGCTGGAACACCACTACAGCACCACTGACACAAGGGGGATGTGGCAGGGACTGAAATAGCTCACTGATTATCAGAACAAGCACAGAGGGGAAATCAACTTCCATACTGCCCTGCCAGATAAGCTGAATGACTTTTATGCTCGCTTTGAAGCCCTCAACACAGAACCACCTATGAGGGTTCTGGTGAGTGACAATTCTCAGGAACCAGTTCTGACAGTTTCATCAGTAGATGTGAGGAAGATTCTGAGCAGAGTCAAGCCACGAAAAGAAGCAGGCCCCAACAACATACCTGGTCGTGTGCTCAGATCATGTGCTGTAGAACTGGCTGATGTTTTTGCGGACATCTACAAACTTTCTTTAGCACATGCGCCAATTCCTACCTGCTTTAAGGCAACCACCATAGTGCTGCTCCTGAAGAAAAGGACACTGTGGACCCACTCTAGTTTGCATATCGACCAAAGACTACAGAAGATGCCATCTGTACTGCCATCCATACACCCATACAAGCTCCACACTCTTGGACTGACACCCTCCCTGTGTAACTAGGTGCAGATTTCCTGACTGGCAGACCACAGTCGGTCAGGATTGGAAACCACACACATTATAAAGCACACAGGTTATAAACACAGGGGCACCCCAGGAGCAGGAGCTTTGCTGATTCCTGTTTTTATAGCTCTAAAAAGAGGGTGTATTTTTGTATGGTTTTACCAGAAGGTCAACTCTCCTCCAAAAGGTGTTTGACCTATAACCTGAACTGCATAAGCCAGAAAGTCAAAGTGATACAGAGTATGTGATCAGCACACAGACAGGTAGAGAGTGAATGTGCCTTCTGTTTCCTGGCAGTGTCAGTGCACAATACAGAACTTTATTTTTGATCTGGTATGGCAGACACCACACTGCCAGTAGCATCTAAGTAGATGGACACCAGTTAGATGCTGGACCAATATGTATACAAATCAGCAGTAAAGGGGTCAACCTGATAATTATGCATGTCCCCTTGCCAGGTGTAGCATTTATCAGCACATTGAGTTGTGCACTTGTGTTTTCTTTTTTTGAAGGTTGTGAGGTTTTTAATCATCTGTAACGAAAATTACAAACTTGCTGAGATATTGTCCTCTTGAGCCGTCCTCTGTGATTTTTATGTGCATGTCGGAAACACGTCTGCATGTTTAGGTGACTCACACATTTGATGCATGAAACAACTATACCGACAGAATGTATTCTGCACACAGTCTATCCATGGCTGTCAGAGTTTTGGGGATCCAAAAAGTGGTTCAATTTTCTGCCACTTGCTGAAACTAAGAAAGATGCTAAATGAGGGGGCATTGGGGGCACTTCCCTATAGACGTTGTTAGGTTTGTGCAGCTGCTCCATAACCACTTCTTGGCCTCCCAGTGACTCTTGCATGCCATTTAGAGATTAATTGTCAGAAGCGTGTGAGTTGGTACTTCCTTTTATTTCAGGTTTATAATTCGTAGGTGAAATGGGATGCTAGGTATTAATGATGCTATGATCCTCTCTCCTGGGATCTATACCTTGGTTACATTGTACGTTTTGTGCTGTGTGACCAGAATCATGTACAGAGCTTTCTGGGTTGATTTCATGCTCTGATGTGCCCAGCGACAATATTCCCACTGATTTCATTCTGAGGCTTGAGTGCCGCAGCTGTGTCTCTGATGTTCCTGCTGTTGTGCACCCATATTACATTTAATCACTTTCTGTTAGCGGGTGAATCTTTGCTAAATACAAGTGGGGCTAGCTGTTCCCAAATCCTCCCACATCTCCCTCCAGGGTCCATATGTCACTCCTTGCAGAATCTTTTTCCCTATGAACTTCAGGCATCATTGCTGAGTCTGAAAAGGAGACACACATTTACAAGGAGAGGGTTAGGGTTTGTGGAAACAGTTTGGGGTGAAAGAACTTAACAGGCCTGCATAGAGTCCTGACCTCAACTCGATAGAACACTTTTGGGATGAATGGGGTACATGCACACAGGGGTGGTGACGTATTTCCACTAAAATCTCAGCCAGCTCAGCCACTTCCGCTATCCACACTGTTGTGTTGAGTTTAGGGAAATCGCGATAATGTCTCAAGCAAAGAAGTTTAAGTTTCAGCGAACTGACAGCGCTACAGCTGAACATTGTTGTACTTACTGGAGGCCTGACATAAAGGTACACAGCAAAGTACTTAGTTTTCATACATTTCCTTCTGATGCGGAAAACCGGCATAAATGAATTGTTGCTATCCAAAGTGAGAACTTCACAGTCACTCCGCATACCCGCGTGTGTAGCCGGCGTTTCAAGAAAGAGGATGTGCGTGAACCAGAGTCCAAGTCAGGACGACGACTGTTACAGAAAGGAGCGGTGCCAATGTTGTTTAAGTGGAACTTAAGTGGAATTTCCCCGTTCCACTTTCAAGACCGGGGGTTTGGGAGAGGAGAAAGCGATCGATGGCGGATCACACACCTGTCAAGGAGGCTGATACACTCCCTGGGGACCACGACTATGCTTCGGCTCCGGATCTTGCTGCTGTCGACTTGGTTCTCGAAGTAAATACGCTTCTTAGAGAGGAGATCCTCCAGCTGAAGCAACAAATTGAGAAGCTTACCCTGGAGCATCAGTTTGGCATTCACCGCTTTGCTGGCTCGGACAGTGACATTCGGTTTTATACAAGGTAAGATGTTCAGCAGGATAAGATTTGAAGTTGATGCACTAAAATTAGTAAAGCATACAGACAAACTCACCTGCCCTGATTAAAATTCGTTTCCTGATTATAAACATACAGTGCAACATCAAAAATGAGAATATGGTGAAAAGGTTTTTGTTAAAGGGTCATATTTTATATTAATCACAAAGTTTATCGTTTGAATTTAATTATTAAAAGTGACCTTTTTATGATATTCGAATTTTTGATGTGCTACTGTATGTATCACTACGTTAGCATTGGTTAGTAAACAAACAGTTTAGCCCAGGGCTAACATTACAAGACCGGATCTTACCTTCATAATTGTGGACGTAGCTTGAAATGTAGAGTTTGAAGCCCTTCTCTTTCATTGTTGCTGACGTCTGACGCGATGTCTGAATAATACGAGTGATGTCGTTGACCATAATCCTGGGCAAATCCTGAAGCGAGCGAGTGAAAAACACCATAGCTGCGCTGTGTACTAGCAAGACAGAAAGTGATGAAGCTGGCTGACTCGGAATGCGGAAGAGAGTGTGCATATAGGCTATTCGTTGTTTGGTTGTGTGAGCGGTGCCCTCTAACGCGGCAACCCGCTCTTCGGCCTCGTCTATACGGGAGTTCAGCATGCTTATTTTCCCCTCTATATCCTCCACTGCATGCCTTAATTTCTTTTGTGTTCTGCTCGATATTTTGTGTGGACACACATCGCTCTCATCTCTGAAGCAAGAAAAGCCATGCTCCCGACACGGCCGTTGTATCCTGCAGTGGCCTGTTAACAAAGGCGTCCATTTTCATGCTAGCTTTAGCCGGATGCGATGGCTGCAGATCTTTGAGGCACAGAGTCTTTTGGGTTTCTCGGGCTGACATTGAAACTTCATTCCTGAGGCTCAATAAACTATTCCCACTGCTCAATAAACTATTCCCACTGCTGACCGTTGTGTTTTATGTAAGGAAATACAGGGGTAAATGTCGTTAAATATATTTTCAATGTCGGGTTTCAGGGAGTCGGGTTTCTATGCTGCCATCTCCGTTGTGAGCCCAAGTGACCCCCCGAGTAGCAACTATTTTTAAAGAAACATTTACCTGTCGGCAATTGTTGCCAGTGATCTACTCCAGCTTTGAAATGAATATGTTCGAGCTGGGCCGATCTCATCCAATACTATGCGTTGTGATCTATCCACCTCCTAAATATAATAAGGATTTTATCAATGACTTTTCAGAGTTTCTGGCTGGAAGTATGCCAAAGTATGACAGTGTTTTAGTTGTCTGAGATTTTAATATTCATGTATGCTGCCCTTACTAAGCCGCTGGTCAAAGAATTTAAGTATTATTGACTCTTTTAATCTTGTGCAGTCTGTGGCCTGGTCCCACACAAGAGCATGGACACACATTGTATCTCGTTTTATTATATGGTCTGTCGGTTTTTAACGTTCAGATATGTGATGCAGTGTTTTCTGATCATATGCCTGTCTTGTTTGAAATGTCTTTTCCCCATGTTACCAAACCATGTGCTCTGGGTCATCGCCTTTGTGTTTTTACTTCTACCACTGCTGTACAGTTCTCGGATGCTTTTAAATGATGTGCAGATCATTTCAGGGTCCCTCTCGTGTCTTAATACAGAGGAACTAATCTCTTTGTTTCATTCCTCTTGCCAAAGTATTTTGGACATGGTTGCTCCAGTAAAAATGATGCCTTCCAAACATAAATCTGAACCTTGGCTAAATGTCACCACTTGTGTCGCTAGATGAGAATGTATGAGAGCTGAGCGCAAGTGGAAGAAAGACAGGCTGCAGGTGTCTTTTGTTATTTTAAAAGGATAGCTGGAAGCAATACCAGATAGTTGTAAAAGGTGAAATATTTCTCTGCTCTTGTTGCAAATAATGGTCAAAAGCCTCAAGCTCTCTTTAATACCATTAGTGCTGTTCTTAATGCCCCCAGATCTCATTGTCCTGATATTTCTTTGGACAAGGTTTTTACACTTTTTTGTAGAGAAAGTTGCTAATATTAGATCTTCTATTACACGTCCTTCCTATGACCCATCTATTGTAGTCACTTGCTCTGCTGTTTTTGACCAGTTTGAGCCTGTCTCTCTTTTAAAGGAAATTATCATTTATTTGAAGCCTTGAGCTTCTCCTACAGATGTTGTCCCCCCTCATTTTCTTAAAGATATTTTTGACAGTACTGGGCCAAATATCCATGCCATTGTGAACAGCAGCCTTACATCAGCAATCGTGCCAATTGATTAAGCATGCAGTGGTGCAACCTTTGAGTAAAAAATCAAATTTAGATCCCTCAGTGCTGTATAATTTTAGACCCATTTCCAAACTCCCGTTTCTCTCAAAGGTTTTGGAGAAAATTGCATTCTTGCAGCTGCAAAATTATTTTGATAGAAATGGTATTCTAGAGGTGTTCCAGTCTGGGTTTAAACCTCTTCATTGCACTGGAACTGCACTGTTAAGAGTTTTTAATGATCTCTTATTAATTACTGACTCAGGTAATTCTGCCATTCTTATGCTTTAAGACCTTACAGCTGCTTTTGACACGGTGGACCTCAGCATTCTTATGTCTCGGTTGGAGCAATGTGCTGGCATACAAGGCACCGCTTTAGAATGGTTCAGATCTTATCTATCTGACAGAAGTTTCTCTGTCAGCCTTGGTGATCTTGTATCCTCTTCAGCACCTCTCACATGTGGGGTTCCCCAGGGTTCCAATTTTAGGTCCAGTTTTATTTTCATTGTACATGCTTCCCTTGGGGTCTATTCTGAGGAAATATGGTATCTCCTTTCATATGTATGCAGATGATACCCAAATCTATTTGCATCTACGACAAAGAGATAAAAAAAGTTTAAAAATGCTGCTAGACTGTCTGAGGACATTAAAGTGTGGATGGTTTTAAATGTTTTACATTTCAATGAAAGTAAAACTGAAGTGTTGATTTTTGGACCCAGTAGTGTCACTGAGGCCTCCTATAAGCAGGGGCGGATCTAGAAAAATATTTATGGGGTGGCGAGAGGGGGGCAGGAATTTTTGAGGGCTGGCAATGTATAGCAGTGGACATATATATATACTGAATTTAGTTTTAAGACAGTTATAATAGTTTAATGAGAAACAGTAGGTACACACTACAAGAGGGCATGGGCTACCATTTACAAACTCATGTAGACAAACTTAATCTCATGCAGTCAGTGTCTTGCATCATGTGAAACGGTTTGTAAGATTCATTAGGAATCAGTGACCATGCAATGTGATCTCACTTAATAGGAGACAGAAGTACGGTAACACTGCTGTAGGTGGGCATTATAAAAGGAAAGGTATTAAAGTAAGACGACGGTGATGAGTGGCAGATGTGTGAGAGGAAAAGCAAAACGTTTTAGACTGTGCCAGAGTGGCAGCGTTGTAGGCAGCATTTGTACAAGAAACTATCCAAAGAAAAACATACCCCTGAAAATCTACGAACTGAGCTGTACTAAGTGAGCATAAGTACACTATGGAGAAAAAAATGGTCATGGAACTCTAGGTACTCTACATCCCTTTTATTGTTTTCTTGTTCTCTGTCCATGCAAACATTGAATTTACATGGCCTTCAGATCTGGCATGAGAACAGAAACCACTGTATCCTTTTTCCAGTTACGATAACACTTGAATGAGGTGAAAACAGTCCTCGGAGCATCAGGGAGGGAAAAATGCCTAGAAGCAAAACAGTAAGCTGCATCTTTCAATAGAGAGTATTCTAACCAGGGATGAGATTTGTACCAGTCGCTGCGGATGCTTCTTCTGGTTCCTCCCTGAAGGGTCTTAGGAAAACCCCCTCGCATTGGCTGCATGGGCACCTCACACGTCTAGAAGATAGAGGGAAGGAAAGATTCAAACTGCATTACATATGATCTAATTATACAGTCTAACAACTAGTAAAAAACAATCAATTTGGAACTGTCTTTAGATTAGTTATAACCATCTTGCTGCGTTAACATTTTAGCCTGTGAGAGCCTTTTTAGGTTCTTTTGTTTAATTTTGGAATTTAACTTGAGTAATAAATCTAAAATACATTGTACACAAAATATTAAAACTCTGTCCCCATCTCATCACGCGTTCATACTTACAAGCTTCCCCAAATATTCATATTTAAGCAAACATGAATATTTATATTTATTTGAAGAAGTCTACATCTGTTAAATACACCTCATACCAAACTGTCTGTTTTTCTCATTTGTTGTTCTTATTCATATGTAACTTGGTATACTATGCAGCAACAATTTCCATACCCTGTGGACCAGCTCGACATAGGTCGTTGGTGATGGCTCAGGCACTCTTCTTTCCCTTTCACTGTCTGAGCCCTGCAAGTTATCTTGTCTCTCGCTTTCTCCCTCCTCATCTTGGTGATGCTCTCCCTCCTCCATATCTTCACCGCTGTGGTGTTCTCCCACCTCTTCCTGTCCCTGGTTGCCTTGGCCTTGTATTCTATCACTGTCATGTTTCTGTTGCCCTTCTCTCTTTCCTTCCACCTCGTCTTCCTTTTCTCTCTCTCCTTTCACCCCTTGTCTCTCTCCTTCCACCCCTTTTCTTTTTCTCTAACTTTACAATGTTTCCCTTGAAGTTGAATCAATATTAGCTTAGCTACTTTACACAGAACTAATGTCAGACCTAGCTAACATTATACGTATAGCTGGCGAAATAACGTTCTTCAACCTGAACGAACCATTTTTATCATCTCAAAATTAGCATCGTAACTGTACTAGCACTGTGTTTTCATTATTCATTTTTTGATAGATAGTTAATCAGTTTTTACCTCTTTCCTCCCGTGTCTCCTTTCCCCGCGACATGTCCTGGTGTTGTCATGGCTCCCTCGCTTCCCGCCACTTCGCGTTTGTTTTCCAAGCAAATCAGTCTCTGGAGGCTCTGACGTTCTCTCGTGCTGCGTTCACTGCAGTCCAACATTGGAGATTTGCTGTCGTAAATGTCGAATTGGCCAGAAATTTTCTTTTGATTCGTTGCTGCCAACTGGGGTGGCAGCAGGGGTGGCAAGTAGATCCGCCCATGCCTATAAGGACTTATGTTCTTTGGACACCTATGTAAGACCTTATGCAAAAAATCTCGGCGTGTTGACAGTGATTTTAAGTTAGACAAACAGAAAAATTCTGTCAGTTTCTTTCAGCTGAGGCTTTTAACTAGGGTCAAGCCATTTTTATCCTTCAATGATTTTGAAAGGGTTATACATGCTTTTATTTCATCCAGACTTGATTATCATTGCAATGCAATATCAATGAGTATCTGCGAAAATGCTTTTGGGTTTGTGAGAAGGGTGAAAATTGCACTTTCACAGTTGTACACATTTGTGCTGCACACATGATAAAGTTAGTGTGCTGCAAGGTGCCCAAAGTGAAATGTTCAAAAGCAGCTAAAAAGTTGTTTTTGTTTTCAGTGGCATTGTTGCAGAATGCAACAACACATTTCTGAAAAAAAACCTAAAGTCCTGCAAGGAGAACCTGGTTGACTTGCAGAATGCCATTGCAGCCCAAGTTATCCCTACTGACGTGGAAACTGCGTTAAAAAAACTGCCTTTAGAAGAGGAAAACATTGGTGCAGCACACATGACACCAAAAAAACATTACTCAGGACTCACCATTTGGAAAACTGTTTGAAAAGGTTTTCTCTGAGGCTAAGAAAAAATGTGGCCAAAGGGGAGGGTTATCAAATTCATATTTTTGCCCAAGCCTGCTTGACATTCTTAAGCCTTACCTCTCCACTCTGCCACTTTGGACAGGTGTCATGCTAAAGCACCTTGGAAAAACAAGAGACAAAAATACTTACGCAGAAAATTGGTTCCACACAACAAAAACAGTTGTCCTCAGAAACAAACTCCACAGACATCCTGGAGATTTCATACAAAATATGGAGGAATTTATTTCTGGTCGAATGCGTGGCATTGTTATGACAGAACTTCGCCAGAATGTCACCACAAAGCAGGAAAAAACAGACGAGACACACCTCAACCAACCTCTAAGCCAAGAAGAGATGTGGCCAAAAGAACAACAAAAGAAAAAACAGGCAAAGTAATACAACCCCACAAAAGCACATGCAGTCAAGCCATTTAGTTATAGCTCCCCACCTTGGTCTGGGCGTGGTAAACTTGGAAATGACACAGTGACACTGACCAACACCTGTACAATTGACAATCTCTCGTACATTATTCATTTGGCCATGATGAGGTACCCATTCATTCAAAGTAAAACAAAAAAAGTACAGAAAAAAGATGAGTGGATAAAGTCATTGCTGGAAGTTCAGCAGCATTTTATGCTTGGAGAGTGGACACAGGGCAGGATTACATGGCTAAAAAACTTCCAAAAGGTTCAAAGGGAAACAGCTCTGGGATACATATGGCTCACAAGATGACTTTGTGGTCAGTCGTCTTGATTACTTCCAAATCACAGAGAGACTTTCAAAATGTGATGCAGAAGACTGTCCACTCCCTGCTATCACAATGACCGACAGAACTTTTGCAGTTTTGTGAGTATATATGGCTGCTTTGTTACACTTGAGCTTTATTTTCCTAAGATTACACCATCTTCAAAACCCTTTCAGAGTAGTAGTGCTGATAATTCTTATTTCCTTTCAGAAACAGATCCTACATCAGCACTTTTACTCTGAGGACCTTTGTGAATGTGTACTGCTATCACCAAATATAATAGCTACATTCAGAATGGTTATATGTGATGTTTATTACTAATAGATGCGATGACCTCTCAAAGCTCCAAGAGGCGGTGGACAGTTGGGCTTCTTCAGGTTCTTCAGGTTTGTAGCCCCGCCCCTTCCCAGGTGTTCCTAGTTAGTCTATGGCCTGTTGTCCCCTGTGTTTTTGCTTGGTGTTTTGTGTTCATAGAGTATGTTTGGTATCTTGTTGGATTTTAGTTTGGTTTCTGGTTGTATGTTTCAGTCCTTGATTTTTAGTTTGTCATCCTGTTTCCTTGGTTTGCTTCTGTCTTTGGTTTTGTTTTGTTATTTTGTGTTTCATTAAACTACTTGCATTTACGTCCTGCTTCCTCGTCTACCTACGCTTGTGTGACAATGAGGTATTGAAAGGTGTTAAGTGATGACTGGGTATTCATACTAGGTCTATATATGAAAAGGTATTAACATATCCGGAATAATAGCTAATTTAAATAGCCTAAACATTTCATGCATGTACCATACCTGCTGCCAATAACAATTTTATCTGGATACATATGTCCACCAATGAAAACTGTTACATCTGTCTGTCTGCCTGTCCCTGTCCATGTGCTGTTGTTTTGATCATGTGACCTTTGTTGTCTTGCCCCATGTGCGTCTGTCTGTTTTGAGCATGTGCCCCTTCCCAGGTGTTCCGCGTTAGTCTTTGTGCTTTTATATGGCCCGTTGTCCCCTGTGTGTTTGCTTGGTGTTTTGTTTCTTGCTTGATGTAATTTGATTTCTCGTTTGTAGTAAGTTTGTTGTAGTTTGGCTTCCATGTTTGATGTTCATGTTTTGTTTTCTGGTTTGGTTCTTTGTTAGGCTGGTTTTCTGTTTAGCATTCTGTTTCCTGGTTATTTGGTTTGTTTTTGTCTTTGTTTTGTTATTTTGGTTTTGATATTAAACCACTTTGCACTTACGTCCGGCTTCCACGTCTACAAGCCTCCCTCCGTGACAAAAACGGCCCATCAATTAACTCCAAGTGTGTCCTGTTTCCTATAAATGATGTGGCAACATGGAGGTCCTTAGCACAATGGCAACGTTACAGCGCATTATTGCACTGAATCGTATGCACAGGCGCCGTAGTGAGGTGGTGTATATGAATGAGTTCATTTGCACCACCTTAAAACCCCCTTTAAAGTCCTTTCAGATGAGGCCATCATTCGAAAATACTGTCTCTCTCGGGCAACCCATCTGGTGAAGGCCACCCGGCGTAATTATGCCGTCTAGCTGTGAAGCTTTTGGCTGCACTGAGGTTTTACGCCTCAGGTAGTTTCTACGAGGTGTTGGGAGATGGCCTTGGTCTCAGCAAGGCATCCATCAGCAGAGTTGTAACCGCTATGACTCTACCGCTATGGTGCTGTTACAGCTTGATGAAAGGATAACTTTTCCAAAAACGCCAGAGGACATTGCAAGAGTCAACCAAGGCTTCCATGGCATTGCTGATATTCCCCAGGTCATTGGCGTGATCGATGGCACGCTGGTCCCAATTGCAAGGCCATCTAACATTGAAGCTGTATACCTCTGCCGCAAGGGATACCAAGCTCTGAACATCCAGGTAGTCTTTGACTACCAGGGTCTTTTCACAGACCTTGTGGCCAAGTGGCCAGGTAGCACCCACAATGTCTTCATCCGGGCCAACTCTGCTCTCTGCCGGGTGGCAGAAGGTGGTGGCTCTGAGGGCTGCTGGCTCTTAGGAGAAAGTGGCTACCCTTTTGCATCCCCACCTGCTTACACCCATCCAGCAGCCCAACGCTGAGGCAGAGGAGAGCTACAACAGCACTCATACCAGAACTCGAGCTGTTGTGGTGAGGGCCATAAGGTTGTGGAAGCAATGTTTCCGGTTTTGAGTCTGCTAGTGGCCTGCAACTGAACCCCACAAAATGCTGTGCTGGTGCTTACAGCACTACTGCGCAACACTGCCCTGAAAGCAAATGTGCAGTTGCAAGATGATGAGGAGAACTCTGTAGAGGACGCTGAAGACGCTTACCTTCTACAACATGTTAGAATGCATCCTGCAGGCCTAGAAGTACGGTGGCAGTTAATACAAAATTTTTAGCCCATAAGCTCACCCCACCCCCAGACTCACCCTGTTTCTGTTATAGGCCTATTTTCAGTTACAATCATTATATATTACTTATAATTATAAACCCTTTTTAAATTTACTTGTCTCATTATGATTATGTTAAGATAATGCCAATGTATAGCACTGTCACAGTAAACAACATCCTTTCCCAAAATAAAAATACATGGATGAATACAAATAGGTTTACAGCAAGGACCCCTGTTCTCCTTATATAGAACTAAATCAAATTGCCTGCTTAAACGATTTACCCTACAGCCTAACATGTCTTGAACGGGGACTAGCAACATTTAGCCTAATTAACCACCTCCTGCTCCGCCAGTGATACCACAGAAACACCTGAGAGTGAAATAATGCTGGAACAGCACAGCCTGTCTAACGTTACACAGCTAACACACACAGGGATTATAGCGATACTATATAAAGAATGCACCTATAAGTATAAACAAAGAAATACACTGAGATGTGTGTTGGGAACTACATGTTCAAAGCATTTGACAGTATAGATGTTCGTACTATGGCTTTGGGAAATGCACTCCTGGACTGTGGTCAGACACATTAAACTAGAGTGTGTGTGTGTAAGTTACAGATGCTGCATCCTCTGAAAACATTTCACTTTCAAACTACAGCACTTGCTCTCCTCTGTTCACATACACATACAGAGAGATATTAAACAAAGAGGTGATGGAACACAGTGGTAAACATCAATCTGTCCCAGCTTCCTAAAGCGTTTTTTTAAAAATGTTTTTCTATTTACTAATTAAACTTGTGATAAATGTAATCCTTCAACTTCAATAGAAATTAAAAGGTGTTTTAATGGAAGTATTATTTCCACAGTTTAGATGTTAGTGTTTGGGATCATCACTTCAACAGAACGTTTCCTATAACTGACGATACTGTATATATTCAGCTCTGCTGATCTCTAGTATATAAAGTTCTTGATGACATCAGAGAACCCGCATCACATTCCATATTACATCATAATAGAGTTAATGATATGCAGAACTATAAATCTCATCATTTCGGTCAGAACACACTCACTAAGAGGACGACTTTGTGTAAACATCTAACTGTACGATCTAACGCAGTTATGGTTAGGAAACTCACCTTTCAGGAAGCCGTATTTAACCAGTGGGCTTTAATGCATTTCAAATTTGTGTGGGAAGAGCCCATGGAGGTCGATCCCCCGCTAGATGAAGAAGAGCCGATGGAGATCGACGAAAAGTTTGATGATGAAGAACCGATGGAGGTGGACTAGATAGGGATGGAGATTAAGAACTGGATGAGGAGCATTTTCTGGTGAGCATATGTATTCTTACATGGTTGAAGAGAAAGCTGTTTATGCTCAAACATAGTTCTCTCTTTGCTGTTTAATAGGCCACTCCTATGTGTTCTAGATATGTTCTTTAGTGTAGGCACCACCTAGTATTAGACATGTCTGTATAACAGAGAGATAGTGGGAAAGCGAAAGAAAAGAATGGGGAGAGACAGAGGAGAGAAGAGAGTGCGAGAGAAAGACAGTTGGGTGAGAGAGAGGGAGTGGGACAGTGGGAGAGAACAGGGAGAAATCAAGGACAAAAGAATGTGGGAAGAAAGATTAATAGAGAACAGGAGACATGAAGTGGGGAGAGAAAGAATGGAGTGAGAGAATAGGAGGGCAAAGTGTAGGGAAAAGTGTGAGGAAAAGAATGGATGGGACAGAAAAAGTGTGTTTAGAGATGAGGGCTCGGGACTGTTCTAGATAACAGTGGATTTTTTTCCACACTGATTTTTCTCCCACTCTTTACAGATACATCCAGATCCGTCTTACCCAACAACAGCTACCACCACCATGCAGCCTCCTACAGACACGTGACTGTGTACATCCTCACTGTCTCCATTAGGACTACAGCACTGCACCCAACATACAGTGACCACAACATATGATCTAGATCAGAGAAGAACCGTAAGTTACTAAAGTTTATCTAAACTGAAATTACTGAAATGATAAACGTCTACTATCTGGATAATCTGACCATTAAATATTTAAGTTCAACTTTTAAACCTAAACATTCAAGTCAGATTCAATATTACACACAGTAACTGACTTTCATTCTCTCTCTCTCTCTCTCTCTCTCTCTCTCTCTCTAGCTGGTTTTGATGCCCATGTATTTGGGGCTCCCAGGTTTCCAGTGTAGTGACTCCCTGACACAGCAGCTGCAGGAGGAGCAGTCCACTACATATGACGCTGGGGTCGCAGCAGGCCCACTGCAGTGATGGGTCGTGTTACTGTGACAGGCGAATGGGGGCTTGTCCCTCCAGGGCTAATGCTAAAGGCCACAACTGCCTCTAAACTAGCTGTTAACTTGCTAGCTAGCTAACTTCCACAGTGGATTTGGAAGTTTTCCAGCCCTTTATTGTTCACAGTGCTACTAGTGATTTGAGTCCCAGCTGAGGTACGACAAAACTCCCACTCACCATGTACTGAAAAAAGAAGCGGAGATTGGATCTTTACACTGATACGTAATATGTCTACAAGAGCTCCTAATGCAGATATGATTTCTGTGTAAGCTAGTTTTGTGTAAGTCCAGTGAACTTTCAGCCAGAAGAACTGATGTTAGATCTTAGAGTTTAAGGAGTTGAAGTTGTTGGTGAGGGATGTGACAGTCTTACCTGCCAACCCTCATCATTTATCCACATTTGGCTACTTATCATAACTCTCATTAACCGTCTACACCCATAACACACATCTGCAGATGGAGTTCTACAGCTGTGCAGCCCCTGTTACTTCTCCTCTAATCTGCTTTTACTTGTTCTTCTTGATCTTCACTGTGCTGTATCTGTTTTGGTGCAGTGTATAGGTGTGACTTGTTGGGTGCAGAGGTGCTTCAGGGTGACTGGACCACAGTGCTTGCCGTTAATGATGCTCAAATGAGCTGAGGTTCAGGCTGACTGGGGTTCAGGACCTGTTAAAGGATGGAGACAGAGAGGACGTACTAGCCCACCTCAGAGACTTGCTATCCGGTGTCGACCCGAGGAGGATGGGTTCCCCTTTTGAGTCTTGGTTCCTCTCGAGGTTTCTTCCTCTTGCTCTGAGGGAGTTTTTCCTCACCACTGTCGCCCTTGGCTTGCTCATTGGGGGCTTGGACCCGGATTCTCTGTAGAGCTGCTTTGGAACAACATCTGCTATAAAAGCCCCTGTATAAATAAAGCTTGCCTTAATTCAGAACATCCACATCTGTCATTCAGATTTTTTACATGTGTTTAAAAGTGAGCAGAGGTGTACACATGCTCCTTACTTAAGGAAAAGTACAGGTAGTACAACAAAAAATACTTAAATAAAAATCTATGTATGACATACAGTTTTCACTCAAGAAGTATAAAATTACCCACTCAAAAATGCTTAAAGTAAAAAAGTAAGATTATCTCTTTAAAATTAATTCCATGTTTTTATTGAGGTTTATAGTTACGTGTCTATGAAAGCGAACATAGCTAGTGATTTATAATAGGACATCATCCAGAATTTGAAATTGACCTTATTAGAATCTCTATTAAGAAAAACATTGTTGATTTTCATTTTAGCAGTCAAAACCCCCACAGATCAGATGATCCCCTTATGCAAGACAAGGCCAGAGTGGGACTTGTTTTCAGACCAGGAGCTACATAAGGTGGACCAGTCTACCTCAAGCTACACACAGACGCAGCTAATGCCCAGCAAGGGGATCACTGCATCAGAATACATTCCTGACAGCAGTGCAGACCTCACCCTACATATTCCCACACCCCGATACTAAATAACAGTAACCAATCAGAAAGCTGGATTCACATACACATACTGTATTCACATAGAAATCATACAGCCGCTCACCACAGACACTTCTGTCCAGGGAAGACCACAAGGAAGTTAACATTAGACAGACTTACAGAGTTAAAGATGCACCAACTCACACACACACTGCTTCCTCCTAATAAAGAGGACGTGACAGTTACATTAAACAGCTGATGTGTGAATACGAGGAAAATCCCAGCAATCCTATAAACCCAGGTCTAATCAATCTAGGCCAGCTCTGTCACAGAGGTTTGCTTTGGTGTCTTTACAAAGCTCAAACAGCGTTTATAGTAAAGCAGTGCTGTAATTTGGATGATGCTGTGTTCAGATTCACAGAGTCGGTCTGAGTTTGACTCACTAATTGACTCACTACATACTCATCTGAATGACGCTTCTTAGTCAAATTTCCGTTCCGCCTTTAAAAGGCATGTGGACGTGCAGTGCCTGTCCACTCTTCTGAGCGTTTTCACTGCTGGGGACCTGAACGGTGCACAAGCAGCCAATCATAGGTTCGCTCCGCTCCCCTCCCTTTCACATCCAGTAGGATTCCAATTTATGCTTCATTAGGGGTCTGAATGTGATGATAAATAAAAATACATTAACAGAGAGATCAGTATAAACAGACTGTTAAGTAGCGAGTCTGTTCAGGGAATGTAGTGAGTAAAAAGTACCGATTTTTCTTTTGGAATGTAGTGAGTAAAAAGTAAAACGTATTAGGTGACAGAAACTCTCAGGTAAAGTACAGATATGTAGTGCCTTCATTTAGTGCCTTCTAATCCAGAAGCCAACCCCAGCTCTTCAGATGCTCCTGCTGAGAACCCCAGTTCCTCACATGCTTCTAATCCTGCTACATATAGCCTAATTTTTTAACCCTATTACACCTGTAAAGGAGAATTTCAGGTTATTCAGATGGTAAAATACTGACTCTTTTGTTTGTGGTACTGAACTGTTAATGTTGTCTGACTGGAACTGTATACTTATAAAGTCATTTGTAAATACATGCAGAAAAACAATACAAGCTAAGGTGTTGGGCTGCAACTTTTGTTCTCAAGTCCTCAGACAGTTCTCTTCTCCTCTTTCTTTTCTCCGTGCTTAGTATGGCACACAAAAACACACAATGCAAAAATTAAGTCAACTTCTCGATTTTTATATTTCCCACAACTGTTACTTGCCACATGCGAGTTTGAACAAGCATCACAAGTAAGAAACAAAGATATTTATTTTGAAAAGGTGCCAATAATTTTGTCTGGCCCATTTCTGAAAATTTGTGAGACATTACGCCATTTGTTTGGTGTTGCTCCACTACATACAAAATAAACATGTGTATAACTAACGTGTAATTTGCTGGAAGAAATACTTCATTTTCATTTCAGGGGTGCCAACAATTTCTGCCATGACTGTACATATATCCAATCTTGCACAATGTTAAAATGCTCAGATCTTACTTCAGTCTTTGTTATATTAAGGCACAATTATAGGCTTTTAAAATAACATGGTCCAGTGAACAAATTGCGCTGTTTAAGAGCTATGTCTCAGGGCACATGGCAAATTCTGTACTAGTTATTTCTTATTTTCTCCGCCAATCCTCCTCGGTCATCATCTCCCGTCTACTGATTGTTTTCAGCTGGCTGCTCTCTTTAAAAGCCCAGTTCACACAAACACACCTCGCGAAGATTTGCCAACCCCTCGTTGCATCTCTGAGCAGTTTTTCTCGACATTCTCTGTCTGTTCAGTTTTTTCGACCTCGTTTGTTTCTTTGACTACCCTTTCGCCTTCGCCCTTTGCTTCGTCTGTTCTCTCTACTTCCTGGTTTGGCTTATGACCCTTTTCCGTTTCCCTTGACGACAGCTCCGTCTTTCCTTGTCTGTTAATATTGCCTGTCTGACTGACTCTCTTGTTTCTGACCCTCGCCTGTCTCTCTCGCTTTCTTATGACCCGGTATTATCCCCTGGTATTGCTGAACAGTTCTTTGTTGTTGTGTAAAGCCTCCACTTGTTTTATTAAACCACTTCTGTGTCTTGGCTCTGCTCGCATCGCGACTGGTTCTTTGTCTCTGACATTGTATAGCCTGGTGAATCTCTCTCCAGTAGACCTGCAATTTGGCACAGGTAAAACTGTGCCCACTTTACAGAACATCTAAAGCAAATATTTGAAGAACTGGGCTGGCAAACCGGAGTGAGAAGATTTTGTTCATGGACACTAGTAGATGCACACTTCTACTAGTAAAAAATCTGATTACAAATATCTGACCATTTTTCATTACTTAATGTCTACCCTAGATCTGTTTCCCTGGTTATAATCTATCATAATGTGAGAGTATGGTGTTGGATAAAAGTATATAGATGTGATATTTTATTTCTTGAACTATTGTAGATAAGATGTTTCTCCAGTTTAAATCTGAAATCACCACCCCTTAGCGGTAACTGAATGAAATATCTAATTTGGAAAAATGTATGAAGATCAACATTAGGAATGCCAAAAGCTGTTTTAAGCTGTTCAAAGAGTTCCATCAGTAAACAAAACAGCAACAAAAAATCTGTTAAGCCCAGTGATTTCCAGTTTACAAGCCCAATACTTCTATTCTGAGGGGGTAAATCAGAGTTTGAGGCAATTGGGGACCAAAGAAACAATTAGGGAAATTTAAATATTTCATGTTTCTCCAGGACAGCAGCATATCATACACAATTAAATGATCAGAGACTGTTAATGTTGTTAATTTAAAATGTAAGAAGTTTAAAGAACAGGGGTGAAAAGTGAAAGCTTCAATACTGACCCATAATGAATCTAGTCTGTTAGAAAACCAACTACACATCTGTTTTACTTGAGTTGCCCAGAAATTTTGTTTCAGGTTTGGCAGAGATGCATCGCCTAATGTTGAGGTTCATCAGAATACAAAATTTAAATCTCTATTAAATCTATTATTCCAAACTGTCAAGGACAAAGAACCAGGCATGATACGAGATAGCAGAGGGGGCGTGGCATCGGGTAGGACCTCTTCCAGGGGGCTAGGGACAACAGGCTTAAGGAGTTACACATGAAAAGAAGGGCATACGCGGAAGTGAGAAGGCAATGCAAGTCTGTATGTAACATTATTGATTTTACTTACTACTTTAAATCGGCCTGTGTACTTGGATTTGAGTTTCCGGTTGCCCTCCGTTAACTTGGAGTCCCTGGTGGACAGCCACACACGGTCTCCGGGGGTATTAACAGGGGTGCTGCCTCGATGCTTGTCAGCCTGACTTTTTCATTGTTGGAGGACAGTTTCTACAACCCTGGCAAAAATTATGGAATCACCGGCCTCTGAGGATGTTCATTCAGTTGTTTGATTTTGTAGAAAATAAGCAGATCACAGACATGACACAAAAGTAACATTTCAAATGGCAACTTTCTGGCTTTAAGAAACACTAAAAGAAATCAAGAAAAAAAATAACTGTGTTAGTCAGTAATGGTTACTTTTTTTAGACCAAGCAGAGGGGAAAAATTATGGAATCACCCTGTAAATTTTCATTCCCAAAACTAACACCTGAATCAAATTAGATCTGCTCGTTAGTCTGCATCTAAAAAGGAGTGATCACACCTTGGAGAGATGTTGCACCAAGTGGACTGACATGAATCATGGCTCCAACACGAGAGATGTTAATTGAAACAAAGGAGAAGATTATCAAACTCTTAAAAGAGGGTAAATCATCATGCAATGTTGCAAAAGATGTTGGTTGTTCACTAAAATCTGGACCAAATACAAACATGGGAAGGTTGTTAAAGGCAAACATACTGGTACACAAAGGAAGACATCAAAGCGTCAAGACAGAAAACTTAAAGCAATACGTCTTGAAAACAGAAAATGCACAACAAAAATGAGAAACGAATAGGAGGAAACTGGAGTCAACGTCTGTGACCGAACTGTAAGAAACCGCCTAAAGGAAATGGGATTTACATACAGAAAAGCCAAACGAAAGCCGTCATTAACACTTAAACAGAAAAGAAAACAAGGTTACAATGGGCTAAGGAAAAGCAATCGTGGACTGTGGATGACTGGATGAAAGTCATATTCAGTGATGAATCGCGAATCTGCATTGGGCAAGGTGATGCTGCTGGAACTTTTGTTTGGTGCTGTTCCAATGAGATTTATAAAGATGACTGCCTGAGGAGAACATGCTAATTTCCACAGTCATTGATGATATGGGGCTGCATGTCAGGTAAAGGCACTGGGGAGATGGCCGTCATTACATCTTCAATAAATGCACAAGTTTACATTGATATTTTGGACACGTTTCTTGTCCCATCAATTGAAAGGATGTTTGGGGATGATCATTTTTCAAGGTGATGATGCATCTTACCATAGAGCAAAAACTGTGAAAACATTCCTTGAAAAAAAAAGACACAAGGTCAATGTCATGGCCTGCAAATAGTCCGGATCTCAATCCAATTATAAATCTTTGGTGGAAGTTGAAGAAAATGGTCCATGACAAGGCTCCAACCTGCAAAGCTGATCTGGCAACAGCAATCAGAGAAAGTTGGAGCCAGATTGATGAAGAGAAATGACTTTAGTTTTGTGTCATGTCTGTGATCTGCTTTTTTTCTACAAATTAAACAACTGAATGAACATCCTCCAAAGCCGGAGATTCCATCATTTTTGCCAGGGGTTGGATACGTTGGTGAGTCTGTTCCCATACCTTCTCACTCCTCAGCCACTGTTCAACAGCAGGCACAAAACGACGACTGAGGGAACCAGGGCATGAGTGGAGGCTGGTAAACTAGCATGCATTGGAATGGAGTGATGGATGTGGTGGAACAGATAAGAGAATTCAGGGCCATTTCAGCCCAGGGGAGGTACACTGACCAGTCAGATTAATTATTATGGCAGTATATGTGCAGGAATTGACCTTTCTTGGTTGGTTCTCTTGCACTGACCATTGCTTTGTGGATGGTATCCTGAGGTAAAGCTGACAAATACCCAGCTCCTCCATAAAAGCAGTCCATACCTGGGAGGTGAACTGAGGCCCTCTGTCAGACACGATGTCCTCAGGTATACCAAGGAAATGAAAACTTGATTATGCAAGCATTCTGCCATCTGAACAGCTGTGGGAAGCTGTAGAAATGGGATGAACCGAACACTGCAAGAGAACCTGTCTATTCACTTCTCATCTGGGTGGCCAGTGGTGACAGATGTATGCGCCCATGTGATGAGCTTATCACAGAACTGAGGCAGAACAAACCACCTCTCAGGGACATGCTTCCGGAACTTGGCCCCCGAATTTGCCGAAAAACTCCTGGATTCTCCGAATACCACGGCGCTGTGAATCCAGCTTTGGCTCTCTTCTCTCTCTGTGGCGCTATGCGCTGTTTTTTCCCGCTGTGTGTTGCTCTTTTTGCACTCCAGACAGCATCTAACCAGATTGGTTCCGTCCGTTTTCTTTGTTCCATGTCAGCAAGCTCTTATAAATTCCTTATTAATTGAATTAATATTTATTATTTCTTTAGTTACAAGTTTCTTTTTTTCTTTCAGAAAAAGTTTGACTGCACAAGCACTGTAGAGCTCGATTGGCATTTGCCACAGAACACCAGAATTGGCAGATCCACCACAGGCATCTGTGCTTTTCACAGATGAGAGCAGGTTTTACTAGAGCACATGTGACAGAGGTGACAGGTTCTAGAGACACTGTGGAGAATGTTATGCCGCCTGCAACATCATTCAGCGTGACTGGTTTGGTGGTGGGTCAGTAACGGTCTGGGGAGGCATATCCCTGGAAGGATGCACAGACCTCTACAGGCTAGACAACAGCACCTTGACTGCTATTAGGTATCAGAATGAAATCCTTGGACCCGTTGTCAGACCCTACGCTGGTGCAGTGGGTCCTGGGTTCCTCCTGGTGCACAACAATGCCCAGTTTGCGGGCAGGTCTCGGAGAATGAAGGAATTGATACCATTGACTGCTCCACCGGCTCGCCTGACCTAAATCCAATAGACATTGTTTAGGTCCATCCGACGCCACCAGGTTGCACTTCAGACTGTCCAGGAGCTCAGTGATGTCCTGGTCCAGATCTGGGAGGAGATCCCCCGGACACCATCCGTCATCTCATTAGGAGCATGTGGAGGCCATACAAACTACTGAGTACCATTTTTAGTTGCTGCAGTGGAATTTGGGTTAAATGGACGAGCCTGCTGCATCATTTTTTCGCTTGGATTTTCAGGGTGTCTTAATTCAACCCTCTGTAGGGTGATAATTTTCATTTCCATCAAACGATGTGGCATCCTTTCATTCCTAACACATTACCCAGTCTATATAAGGAAAGATATTCTGCATGATTTTTCCCCCATTGAGATCTGGTGTGTTTTCAAAGTGTTCCTTTATTTTTTTGAGCAGTGTATATTCAGCTAGGGGTTTTATAACCAATGTGAAAAGTAGAGGCGAGAGGGGACAGCCCTGTCTACAGCCTCTTCTAATGAAAAAACTGTCAGCTATAAGACTGTTCGTGTTAACAGAGGCTGTGGAGACGTAAAGCAGTTTGATTGTATTTATAAAATTCATACCTAATCTAATTTTACCCATGACTGTAAAAAGAAATTCCCATTTGACCCTGTCAAATGCTTTCTTTGCATCTAATGAAACAATTAAGACTTTTAAGAAAAGATTTATAATACTAAGAAAATGCCGAATGTCATCAGAGCCATATCTTGATTTAAAAAATTCTGTCTGATCTGGTTTAATAACATGTGGTTTTTCCAATTGACGAGACAATGCTTTAGTTTAAATGTTATGATCTAGATTAAGTAAGATAATTGGTCAATAAGATGCAGATCTGTTGGGTTTTTGTCCTTTTTTGACAATAAAATATGAGCCATTTTCCAGGAGTCAGGAACTGAATTTTCCCATAGGATGTTGTAAATTCTGGACATAAAAATGTGACACAGTTAAGGCCAACACTTTTTATGAAATTCAATTGAGTAACTGTTAGGGCTAGGGGATGTTCCTGAGGGCCCAGATCTGATAGAATCTCAAATCTCCTCTGGTGTAAAAGGGGAATTTAAAGAAGTCTGGTCTTCACTCGAGACTGTAGGGAGAGATATATTATTTAAGTAATTTAATATATCTGAATGTGTGTTATTAAATATGAAGTATTATATAATTCATAAAAATCATGGAAGATATTATTAATTATATGATGATTATATGTAGGAAATGTTGCCAGAGGGAGTTTTAATAGCTTTAATAGATTCAGTCTGTAATGAAATCTCGCTTGCTCTCTGCCTTGACTTGGTTATTCTTGCTCTGTTTGCTGTTGAGTCAGAATATCATTGTGTCTAATAAAGACTACTTAACTTTTAGCTTGGGAAGCGTCAGTCACTTTGTCCTTGTGTGTATTCCATAATGATTTGCAGTTTAGGATGTACCAATAGGGAATAAGTTGCACATGACTGTGTTTGTTTGTAATGTTGATGTAATTGAATTCTCAGCTTTTAAGTTTTTCAGCTCTAAGTTTTTTTCTGAAAAGATTTAAGGGCATCCCTTTTAGTTGCATGTGAAACTGGGGAATCACTCATCACACCAGTACTGTGCAATCCCATCTTTAGTAAAAGAGCAAAATGCCTTATTGTTCAGTAGAAAAGAGTTGAATTTAAAAGGAGTTTGATATTATTAGGCTGAATATGCAATTAAAGTCCCCCCAAAAAATTCAAGGCCCCTGCTAGATTCATTAAACAGTAAAATTAGCTGTGACATGGATTTTTGATCACCTCCTTTAGGGGCATATATGTTTAAGATGTAATGTGTTGTCCAAATATGAAGCCAGTAAGCAAAATAAATCTACCTTCTGGGTCTTGCTTCTCAGTTTCAGGGACAAATGGATATTTGTATTGTTGGATAATAAGTGTTTTTTGTACAAGTGTGTATGTATGTATTAGTGTGTATACATTTACCATGTGGTTAACAACTGTGTGTTGTGCATTACCAGAATAGAACTGTATGCATTTACGACAGGACGGAGTCCCTGGGATATTGTTCTCAGGGTTCTACAGGTCATAGGTCAAACACCACTTGGAGACAGTTGACTATTTGTTGATACTAGATAAGATCACACCCTCTTTGTTACCTTTAGGGGGTGGTTAAACAGTGTATAAAACCTGTGTGACAAGGGTCTCTCTTCAGACTGAGTAGGGCTGGGTAGGACTGAGTTGGGCCGAGTTCAGATTGTTCTGGACTGGCCTGGCTTAGGACGAGAGATGTGAGTGAACTGCGATCGCCTTGAAATAAACTACTCCAACATCTCCAGCCAGTCTCCTGACTCCATCCTTCTGGGCAAGCAAGAAAAGAAACTACAATTGGCGTCACGAACAGGATCCGGAACATCTCTCTTCAGCTGCTGGTTCGGGTGAGTGAGATGTCCGGAGAAAATAACTTAAGAAACAAAAGCAAAGCACCAGAAAAGGAAAAGAGTCAGTTTGTTTGTTTTGTCTTGTTAAAAGTCCTAGCTAGGCTTTAGGTGAACTCACTTGATCATTTACTGTCAGCGAGTATCACATCAACCTGTGAACCGTGTCTTTCCAGGGATAAACCGGTGTTTTTAGGTGAACTCACAAGATCATTTATTGTGAGTGAGTATCATGAAGACCTGTGAACTGTGTCTTTCCAGGTCTACACTGCGTACTCATGAGATCATATTAAAATCCAATGTGAGTGAGTCTTCGCGATCTCCAAACAGTGTTTGTCCAGATCAAAATTACAAACAGTCATGTGTCTGTATCTGCCTAGTACTAGTCTAGGAGGGAGGTAGGTATTACCTGACCTTAGCACATGGTTGGTCCTAATTGTGTTTCATTAGGACAGTAGATGGATTTGAGTTTCTTTTAGTCTCAAAATCCAGGTTTTGTTTTTTTGCAATGTTTTATTCCCTAATTGTGTTCCAATAGGGCAATTATTAGGATGTAGGGAGGTTTCCCATATCTGTTGCAAACCTGTGATTCCCAAGTATGTTTTCTTGGTACAGAACATACAGGTAGCAGAATGTTTCTCTTGCCTACGGTTATGCAGAAATTTCTCAGTCTAACAGAGATGCAAGGGTGAACTAGAGATACCCGGTTAAAAGAAAATTACCTAGGGTTTAACAGTAGTTTCTCTAGGGTTTATTTGTATTTGTGATTAATCTTCTGTGTAAAAATGTCTGCTGCAAATGTTAACATGTCAACAGCATTTGTAGACAGAGCAGAATTTGAGGCTGGTCTAACAAGGATGTTAGATAAATTATGCTCTAATAGAAAGGCTAAGCTCTGTAAAAAATGTATTTCAGAAGAGTCAGACTGGAGTCAGGAGCAGTGCTTTGTAATCTTAGCTAAGTGTATGAAAAAAAGATCTGGCAGGATGCGTTCAGACAGTGGCATTGCCTGTTAATGACTGAACAAGCTAAGAGTAATGCACGATTGATACAGGAGTGTGTCAATCATAAGCGTGCAGCCACTAGCGCTCAGAACACCTGTAAAGCACTACAGGAAAAGGTAGCTAAACTTGAACAAAAAGGGGAGAACAAAGAGAACAAAGAATTTCAGGAGTTAGCTGCAAGAAAGGAAAAACTGTATCCATGTCTCAAAGATTTTCACCAAAGACTTGAAGAGCAGTCTGTCAGGTCAGGGTCCAATCACAGCAGTGATGAGGAAGAATACAATCCAACAATGTTGGAAGCTGCTCCAGTAATGACAAAACTGGTCAAATCCAGAGAGAGGGAATTAAAACCATCTATCAAGCACAATACCTTAAACCCAGAACAGATAGACCGCATGTCTAAAAAGTTTAAGCATCCAAAGGAAATGGGGATGCCCTTTCCTGACACTGACACAGAAAATCAAACTGTATTCTCTCCATCCATTAGATGTCATCTCTGTGTGTTCACAGATACTCATGCCAGATGAGATTGAGACTATGGAGGAATATGAGAAACAGCTAGGGAAGCTGAAATCTCTAAGAGCAGTGCAGGATTGTAATGCGGGTTGCTCACAGTGCTCCAGAAAAGTGTAGGGTCTACTTTATGCTGGAAATGAATCGAGTGTTATCAGGAGAAAAATGAACCTGTGAGACAGTACACACAGAGGTTTGCTGAGGAATATCTGGTCCATGGGGGACGTTCAGAGTTTAACTCTGTGGCAGATGTGTTGAATTCTCTGGTGTCTGTAGTCCAGTGGGCTGATGGTTTAACTCAGAGCATGAGTAAAGTTTTGCCTCTTTTGAAGTTCGCCTGGCGAACACTTTGAGTTGTCTGAATGCCTAACAGCATATGAGAGAGATGCCCATGTCAAAAGGTCGATCTTTTCTCTGTTGCGAACTGTATTCCAGCGGAGAAACAGTCAGAACTCCCAGGATAAATCAAACAGCGTGTGTCACTGTTGTGGAAAGAAGGGACACTGGGCACGTGAATGTAAAATAGGAAAATGGCAAGAACATAAACCCCAGCCCAGGCCAAAGGAGGAGCAGTCTTCAACTTCAGGAGTTAAAATTTCCAGTGACAGTGAAAACAGTGGCAGTGGAGACAGTCCTGATCAAACTTGTCTCAATCAAACAGCTACAGTCATAGTCAAGGAAGAGAAGACAGAAGTTGAAATGTCAGTAACCACCAAGCATGAGCCTCTGAATCCAGAGCAAGTAGACTGCCTGGCAGACAAAATTAAACCTTGCCTTCAGAATGGACCAGTGAGTCAGTGTTGTCAGATCATCACTGAAACAGTTGTACTGCATGGGGATCAGTTTGATTGTGTGGCTGAGAATAAGATGAGCAGTAATGGTATTCAAAGAGCTGAGGATGAGACTTCACAAGTTGAGGTGTCCCAAAGTCTACCAGCTGTGCAGTTGCATGTATCTGCTGTATCTCAGAAAGCATCCCATGAAGATAGGAGTCAGCAAAGTCAGAGAACACATGATAGTGCATGTGACTATTGCAGTAAAGTGGGTTCTTGCAAATGCAAAAGGAAGACATTTGAGGCAAGGAGCAAAGTGAGTTTAGATAAAGCTCAGTCCAAGTCAGTGGGTAGAGTTATTGTTCCCAAGGTGGCTGGTAAACTGTTGAAGCTAATCAAGAGAGCAGCTCAGTTTTCTGCCACTCCCACAGAAGTGAATAGAGTGAAATAACACTGGCTACTGTGAGAGTGTACTATAGCCACTTACACAAGAGTAAACCAATAAGGTGTAGGCAAATCCTATACTGAACCATCATGAACCAGCTATTCAATAACTTCAGCTTTGAGTAAAGATGTTTACTCTTCAGTTGTTAAAGGCTGCTTCAGTCTGCTGCAAGATGTGTCTCGGTGCATCTGTTTTGGGCAGCCTGGGGTGCTTTGATGGTTTTATGGGTGCCTTGATGATTTTATGGTCCCCTGTAGGTCTATTGGTGGTCAGGCCTTTTTGGTTCAACTCATGTATGTGTAAATATGCCGGAGAAGGGGCAATTGGCTCTCACAGTTTCCTAAAGTTAAGGTTTGAATTCAGAGGAATTTTCATGTCTAATCCTTATCATAAATGATGACTTAATGTCTGATGCTCAAGATGGGATTATTCAGTTTCTTTAATTAGTAAAGCCAATAAACTGGTTAAGCAAATCAGCAGTTTGCCAAGCAACATGCTGTGGAAAAAATAATTTGAGCATATAACCTTAATCGGTAGAGATTATATTTAGAACATGATTTTAGTCGTTGTTGTTTTGTCAAAAAGTTCAAGGCAGCAGAAGCAAATTACAGTGAATTTAGAATAGAGGTTACCAAGAAGCTCATGACAAAAACTACAGAGTTTATGGTAATGAGAGAGATGTGTGCAATTGTCTAATCATTAGTCTGGGAAGACGATGATGATTGGCACATTGACAATTTTGATAATTTTGACAATAATACTAGTATGTTGTCGAAATCTAAAAAACAGATGAAGATGTCTATGGACTAAAGTTTGTCTGGTATTTAAACAAAATAGTAACAATAATGCCTTGCAATAGTAGGAGTTATATAGCCATATAAGGATCTAAAGAATGATGTGTGCATTAACAACATCACATCTCACGTAGATATAAGTCTAAATTAGTTATGCATCTAATATGAACCTATATGTGTATATAATGTGTAATAATAGGTTTTACATATGAACTAAAATAAGTAATACAGACAAATTCTGTTTGGTCACTACTTTAAGGTTCAGTTTAAATTTAAGAATTTGGAAATCTCTAGAAAAGGAGCTTTCTGATATTGGTTATATCTGATAAGAGTTGCGTGAGGGTAACTGCTGTTTAGGGTGATGTTTGTGTCTGGCCACATCTCAGAATGTGTATCCAGATTGTCTAGAAGTTGTAAAGGTAAAATGCATGATGTCATGCTAAAAACGCCTCAGGGAAGTTACCTTTGTTGCATTCAAAGACTGTGACTGAACTCTAGGGCTGATAAACCTGATTGTGTTACTGTCTTTACGGAGGTGCGCAATATGCAAATGAATCAGATCAATAGGAGAAACCAGAGTTCACATAGCTAGTCCACTCCATATACTTAAGGTTACAGACACAGCAGTACTGGGTCGAAGTCCACAAAATTTGACAGATCTCAAATTGCAAAGTGGTGCTGCCACCTTAAATAGAGGACAGTACAGGTGAGCGAGAAGAGGGCTCTCGGAAGAACTGTTAGCTTTAGATGCTAGCAGGGGTCAACCCCAGAGTGAAGATTTCCCTTCCCCCATCACATGGCTAGCATTCCTCACTCCTCTTAATCAACTAGGACCCGTAAGTTAGGTAGGGAAAGATGTGGCCCCACATGCAATGCTTTATCAGTCAGAAGTCAGAATAATAAAATTCTGTATTCATCTGTGTACTTGCTGTCAGATACTGCTGCTGTTGTCTGTTTGGTTTTGTGTGTTACAGGAAAGCTGAAACAGAGTGTGAAGAACTTGAGGTGAAAATGGATGGAACAAGTGGAAGTGCTGCAAGTTCTCAAAGGCCCATTCAACTGGACATCGCCTGATTTCAAGAAGTGCAGCCGGTGAGAGACATCTGAATGTCCTACGCTAGAGCATCCATTCATCCTTGTCCCCAAGTTATCAAGGACTGAGATATCACCATGTTGAATTGGACTCTTAAGTTCACAAAATGTCTGCATACCTCATCAAGTCAGTGTTTCTGCTGGAATAGCCTGGACTAGTCATGCAATCTCTGACAGTGATACTTGTTGTCTGTTACAAACAGTAGTTTCTTCTGCTGAACCTGTCATAACATATCTTAGTCAAAACTATCTTAGTGATGTAAACCTGGTACAGCAGTATATGACTAGACATATGCTCCAGGTCATAAGATATAATCAGTCCATATAGATATTCCTGGTGTGTTGGCAACTACAACCAATGTCACCATATCATGGAAAAATTCCTAAACCGTTGTGTATGTGATATGGCAAATAGATAGTCATACCTCTAAACCACAATCCAGTTTCACAACAAAAGTATTAAGAGGCTGTATTTATGAAAATAAATGATGGATTATTTGGTTGTCTATTGGTTTGTTTGTCGTATCCCTGTTGGTACATAAGGCTATGTGGAAGCTTCACTTTTAGTGAACTACCTGCTGGTTTCAACGGTTGGTGTTCATTAATTTATTTATTACCAGCAATCAAACCACAACCAACCACACAGAATAGCATCAAAGGAAAGTTTAGCAAACCTTTTGAGGCAGCATTCTTCGATCTGTGTTATAATTCTGTGTTTCTGTTTGTGTGCCAACAAGCAAAACAAACATATACAGATAGCATGTGTTGATGTAGAATAGCTAATGCTAACCAATCATAGAAAATTCAATTACATTTGACATTCGAGGACCATACACTAAAACACTACAGAAAGAAAGTGGTAAAATGTTTTTTGTTTTGTTTCTTAGTATTAATAGTAAAATGAATGCCCTTTTTCAGGGCATCCAAAAGGGGGGGATTGTTGGATAATCAGTGTTTATTGTACAAGTGTGTATGTATTAGTGTGTATACATTTACCATGTGGTTAACAACTGTGTGTTGTGCATTACCAGAATAGAACTGTATGCATTTACGACAGGACGGAGTCCCTGGGATATTGTTGTTCTCAGGGTTCTACAGGTCATAGATCAAGCACCACTTTGAGACAGTTGACCATTTGTTGGTCCTAAATAAGATCACACCCTCTTGTATATTTTTAGGGGGTGGTTAAACAGTGTATAAAACCTGTGTGACAAGGGTCTCTCTTCAGACTGAGTAGGGCTGCGTAGGACTGAGTTGGGCCGAGTTCAGATTGTTCTGGACTGGCCTGGCTTAGGACGAGAGATGTGAGTGAACTGCGATCGCCTTGAAATAAACTACTCCAACATCTCCAGCCAGTCTCCTGACTCCATCCTTCTGTGCAAGCAAGAAAAGAAACTACAATTGGCGTCACAAACAGGATCCGGAACATCTCTCTTCAGCTGCTGGTTCGGGTGAGTGAGACGTCCGGAGAAAATAACTTAAGAAACAAAAGCAAAGCACCAGAAAAGGAAAAGAGTCAGTTCATGTTTGTATTGTCTTGTTAAAAGTCCTAGCTAGGCTTTAGGTGAACTCACTTGATCATTTCTTGTCTGAGTATCACATCAACCTGTGAACCGTGTCTTTCCAGGGATAAACCGGTGTATTTAGGTGAGCTCACTGAATCTTGTATTGTGAGTATCACAACGGCCTGTGAACTGTGTCTTTCCAGGTCTATATTGCGTGCTCATGAGATCATACCAAAATCTAATGCGAGTGAGTTCTCGCGATCTGCAAACAGTGTTTGTCCAGGTCGAAATTACAGACAGTAGTCTGGGAAGTAGATAGTCATACTACTTCAGGTAGCAGTAACACTACTTCAAAGTGTTCTTCGTGCAGGTTTTGGTACACATAGAGCTTAAACAAAATGTTTTCCTGGTTGTCCAGAAAAAGCATGTGCTGCTGCATCGATGCCTTTACCATACGCTGATAGAGAGGCATTTGAAACAAACTTGAGTCAGATGCTAGATAAAATGTGCACAAAGAAAAAAAAAAAAATGTGTGAAAAATATGGCATTGCTCAGGAATCTGAATGGACTCAGGAGCAATGTTTCACAGTATTGGCAAAATGTGCAGTAAAAAATGATTTGGAGGGGTCTGTACAAATAATCCGTCAGTGGCATGCTTTGTTAATGACAGAACAGCAAGAACACATCGCTCGATTAGAACAAGAATGTTCTAAGCATAAAAGAGCAGCCATTAGTGCCCAAAAGACATGTGAGCATACACAACGCTCTCTCACTGCTCTTCAAACTAAAGTTGAAATGCTGGAAAAGCAGGGAAAGAAGTCACATGACCAGCCTAAGATCAGACTTTATCCTTCCCTGAAACAATTCAAGGGAAAAGTTGGGGCACAGTCTTCAGGTGACAGTGATGACTGTGTTAGATCTTAAGATGTTTGAGGCTGCACCAGTGGTGGTGAAACAGAGAAAAGTGAGAGGAGAGAAAGATGTCAAGGTGTCCATCAAACATGTTGCTTTAAGTCCAGAACAGATAGACCGTATGGCAAAAGAACAAACAAACATCAAACATCCACGCGAAATGGGTATCAGCCCCTTTTAACAATGATGACAAGGAAAATCAAACTGTACTCCCTGCATCCAAGAGATGTTATATCCATATGTTCTCAGGTGTTAATGCCAGATGAAATTGAGAAAATGGAAACATTTTATGAGGCATGTGCTGATGAACTGGAATCTCTGAAAGATGTGGATGACTAATGCATGTTTGCTTGTCCAGTAAAGGGAAAGTTTGGGTTCTGCTGTCTGTTGGCAAAAAATGGTGGACTGTCGTCAAAAAAGGAAGGAGCCTGTGAGTAAGTATACACAACGCTTTGCGGAAGTATTTCTGATCCATGGTGGTCAAATAGACTGCAAAACTGTGAAACATGTTTTGGAAGGCAAAGTCGCTGTTGCTCAGTGGGCTGATGGTTTAACCCCAGAGCTGCGAAGAGTTCTGCCTCTGCTGCAGGCTAAATGGCGCAATTCTGCTTTGGGTGACCTGGCTGATAGTTTAGTTGGATACGAGAGAGATTCTAATGTGAAATTATACATCTCTGCCGTGTCGCAAACAGCTGCCCAGATATCAAGCAGTCAGAAACCACAAACAAAATGTTATTGCTGATATTGTAGGAGAAGTGGACATTGGGACGGAACTGCAGACTGTAGCAGGTTCAGGATACAGGCCAGTTAAGTTAGCAGTCTAGCTTGCGGGGTGGACCAGTGTCACCAGAGGTTACAGGTCAGCTGCTTAAACCTATTCAGCAAGTAGCCCAAATGAATGCCTCCCCCACGCAGACAGATCCTTTAAACTAGGAATGTCTGCTGTAAAAGCATACCTGCAGCCAATTCTACATGAGCAGGACAACAGGTTATATGTGAAAACCACTGTGAATGAACATGAATGTGATTTTTGGGTTGATACAGGGGCACAAGCCAGTTTAATTCCTTCAGCAATAGCCAAAGACTTTGGGTTACCTTTGAGTAAGACAGACATTGTCATCACTGGGGTAACAGGGGAAAGCCACGAAACGCATCAGACAGAGCCTGTGTGTGTAAAGTTTGGTCCCAAAACACTCTCTCTTCCATTGATAGTAGCTCCAATTAAAACACCACCTATTTTAGGCATCAATGCTATTTCTCAGTTACAAATGCAGATGAATTTTGAGCCAGAGACAGCAAAAATTTCTGTCCTTGCAACTCAAGTATCAGATCCACGTATAGTCAATCATCCAATCTGGTTCAAAGATAAGGATGAGTGTGGTCTGTTGGACATCGAACCTGTACGGCTAACAGGTACTCCGCCTCCTTCCACTAAACAGTATCCTCTCGCCAGAGAAGCTGTAGAAGGAATACGTCCAATTATCAGTGAGTTGACAGCCAAAGGCATTTTAATCAAGGGCCATAGTGAGTCCTGTTCTCCTATCTGGCCAGTGAGAAAAGCTTCAGGTGCACGGCGTCTCACCGTAGACTATAGGATCGCTAATACATGCATTGATCACATAACACCCTTGGTAGCTGATCCTAGTGCCATTTTTGATGGACCCATAGGAAAGAAAAATTAAAAAGGAGATTTCCTTAATGTCGCTGTTGTTTCTCCTAGACAGATATGAGATTAGAAGGAAACCCAAGAGAGATTTTACTTTAAATCTCCTGCTGCTCAGATGTTTCTCCTGAGACAAAGACTTCCATAATCTCACATGCGTCTCCTCCTGAGTTTTACTATAGATCTCAATACAGTCTCACATTGTGCTCAGATTTGACCAAAATAATAACAGTAATAGTTTACTTAATACAGAAAACTCAAAATTAACTCATTTCTCACTTAGGACTAACTGCAGAAATCTTAGAATTAACTCCAGCATTTCTCACTTAGGACTCTCACTTAACGCTAGCATTTTTAGTTTTATGTTGTCAAATACTATTTATATATATTTATATATTATTCACTTAAATTGCTGTACATGTAACACATATATGAATTCACATTTTAAACCAATGACCAAATATATCATCATATCTTAATGGTATGGCACTAGGATAACTAATTATATATTTTGTGTGTGCGTGTGCACTTGGAAGTTCAAATGGATAAACAGGAAGTGGATAAAATAAGAGGAAACATAACCTAATGAAATTCTGCAGAAACTTTCAATTCAGTCAGACATCCACATCAATTTAATTTCTCAACTGAAATTTATTTTGTCATTTTTGTCAGTGCATTAATTTACCATACATGTTTATCAAACCATTGTCTATATTGTTTATACAGATAAAAAAAAAATGGAAGTAGACCATGTAAAAAAAAATATTTCCGAGAAGAAGCTTCCGAAGTGAATAAACTGTACCTAAACAACGCAGAACATGAATTACACAATTTAGCATAAAATTCTGATTTCAGAAAATACTATTAACAGATGCAGTGCCTTCTTATATGTTCAAATACATGTTAATCCTTCTCCAAAGTATTAGGGAAATGTGCTGCATAAGCAATGCCAGGCATTGAGGACAGATTTAAAAACACTAGTTTGCTTAAAATATTCTCAAGTGGTACTACTGCCCTGTCTACTGGAGTTTCCAGTAAGGTCACAATGTGGAAACACGTGCCACCTGTTACAGTATCCTGTAAAAGATTTATGCCTGCACATGAAAATTCATTCACAAGTGCTAGATACCTCTCATTCTGGGTTTTTTCTGTTTCTTTGTATGAAAGAAACAGCTCAATCTGACCATATTTAATCTGTTTCCCCATCATGAAATGTCACGGTATAATTGTTCCTTCTTTTGGCCTTTACATACTGCTTTGAGGTATAAACAGTTCGTCCCATCTGAACTCTGTTAAACGCCTTGACTACATTACTGGGTATAGTGTGACCCACAAATGTTTATAATGCAGACAAATCATTACATTCCAGGCAAATATTAAAGGGCACACCCATCACTGTTACTTGGGTGACATCGCTCTTTCCTGAGCAAAAACCTTTAAAACCTGTCATTTTCTCAAAGAAGTCAGCAGTTGCACTGCCCATCTTTGTGGCTTGTGCAATATTTGGAAGACACTGAATGAGTTTTACAGCATTTACCATTTGCCCTGGTATATTCTGAGTTCCATGAATAAGAGGAAGCAAATGGCCATTTTTGTCCTCAAAATGAAAGCAAGAATGCGTCCACAAAGGTCCAAGTTCTCTGACACTGTCTGCTAAATGGACTAGTAAGTGCACATTGGCTGTTAGGTATCGCTCACCATATAGTTCACCTACTTGAGAACAGAAATTCCACAGAAGTTTTTCTGCATGATCAATTTGTGCAGAGGTTATTGACTCCATTAGAAGAATGAATATCGCCTCGCTCAACAGAAGGAAGTGGTTGTAGTACAGACCTGCAAGAACACCCCGAAAAACTACTGGGCCAAAAAACAGCAACATATATCGGTACTCTGAGGCCTTATAGTACATTCTGTGAGCAGACACTGAGCGAGGGTACCGGGTCAAAAATGGTGGTTGAATTTCATGTATACGTCTGTCTACTTCCCTAATCGATCTGACCATGCTAAAAGGGTGGCGTGAAAATTCTGTTGAAAACCATAAAAACATTAGAAGACGCATGACACCAAGTAGCACTGAATGCATGTAATCAATTCCAGTGCCTAGTATCAAATCATAGCTAGATAGTGTGCTAAGCCAAGTGGGACCCTTAACTCCATTTACAGGAGTTTTTGAATGAAATGCTGACATGGCATCATCAACATATCTCTTGTGAGTACGAGGAGGACCTTTCGGATCTGTGTTTTTAAAAGGAAAGGCATGTACATGTCCCCGTTCTCCTGTTTTTACTGTTTGGCCTGGTTGCTCACATTTCAAACACCCAAAGTTCCCATTGAACTGAACAGAGTTCAATACCAATGCTTTTGCTGGTAAATCACAAGTCCCTGCAATAGTTAAAACTTTGCATATAAAAGGTTTGTTGGCCTCAGCAAACTGAACAGCAACTCCATCATTTTGAATCTTGTTAAGAGTGTCACACAGTGGTTTAAGGAACGTCAGCATAGATGGTTTTGACTCGCCAAACCAAAAACCTGCAAATATCATGTTTTCACGTTTTGTGCGTTCCACAAAGCTTAGCTTATTAATAACACAATAAAAAGGCCAAACAGAGAATTTGGAAGACTTAAAAATGGGTATTCCATCTGTATTCCACATTAAGGAGATATTTTGTAAATTGCTAAGTGGTCCATTGCAATTTGTGAAATTCTGATACAGTTTGCCATCATATATGTCTTCAATATTATGTTGGCCCTTTTTCTGTCGTGTAAACCTGAATTTCAGTTTCTCCTCAAATCCTTTCTTTGCAAACAAGGCCTGAATCTGTGGTTCAATTGGAACCTCTATGAAGTATGAGGTTGACCCGTCTACGGCTACATTAGCTTGACAAGCTTGGCACTGGGTGTCATCAGTCCCTACAGACATGTGACAATTACTGCAATAGTTGTGCAAAATTAGAGAAGAACCTGCCTCATCAAAGAAGTTTTTGAATTTTTGTAAATTCCTAAGACACTCTGTCTGAAGTTCAGTTGGGCAGTGCAGTGTGATTAATTTCAGTAAGTCACTTAAAGCCTTCCCTGTAATTTTGTGTCTACTGGCAAAGGTCATTACAGCGTCTCTGTAAAGAGGACCATCTCCAGTGTTCACTGAGTTTTTGATTTCGTCATCTGTTATGCTCTGTTTAATACGGTTTTCCAATGAAACATCATTAAATGGACTGCCACCAAAAGCCCACTCTTCATCCAAATCAGAAAATAGTTGTTCATCACTTACATTTACACAATCAAAATAGTCTATGTCAGAATCAAGTCCTGAATGCTCAAGGTCTCCTGTGTGGTCTTGTGCTGTAGGAAATGAGTCACTGGAATGGAAGAGTTCATGTCCACTTTTCACTAAAGTTCCTTCTGGACGAGAAGAGTCTTGGCTCCAAAAGGAAACACTTTCTTTAAAACCGCAGTCATCTGACCTTTGACTTGTGGCTCCTGTAGGAGACAAGAAGTTACAAGTATACAAATCAGAAACGTAAAAAAACATTGTAAAAAATTGTGATATTGCAGTGGAAACTTTAAAAATCTTTGACATCATAGAGGCAGGGCATTGCATTAAGTGTGTTATGAATGCTGTCCTTTATTTCAATTGTTTCAAAAATATCATGAGAATACAAAATATTGTGGATTACACTATACTGATTCAATGGTGAATCAGTCCACCCCTTTTTACATTTGTTATATACGAGAACAAATGTTTAGTTCATCCATTTATATCATGCTAATTAGTAAGAAAGTTGCATTATCATATTCTTACCTGTGCTTTGGACACTTAAGTCTTCAGACCCTTGCTGTAAAATAAGAGAATAAAAAAAATCAGTATACCCAGTTTATTTCCTAGCAAATTATCAGTGTATGCAGCTGGGCTGTGTGATGTAAACAGAATTTGGTGGTTGGTGTGGCGCAATGGGCAACACCACCGCCTGCTTGTGAGTCTCCACATCATGTGGGAGACTGGGGTTCAATTCCCAGTCTGGGTAACTATGCTGTGCTACACCAATAAGTGTTTTTTTTTTTGCTTGCAATACCTAATTCTATTGTAACGTTGCTTTTCAACAGTTCATCAAATCACTGGTCAGTTGTAACCACAGGGGTGCTGGTGTCTGGGTATTTTATTGCTGGTGGATACTACTCTGTAGTGTCACTGACTTTTTGGTGGTGTGTTAGCGTGCGTTGTGCTGGTAGGAGTGGATCACACAGTTGTTGTTATGGCTAGGTAGAGAGTTTACCACCACCAAAAAATATCCAGACAAGAATGGCTCTGTGATCAGACATGGACAAATGATCTACAGTCTCTAAATGTACATCAGAAAGGTGAGGTAAAATAGAGGTGTTTCTGAAGTGGTACGTGGTCTACATGTGTTAAATTAAAGAAATGTTTTTATTCTCACCCATGTACTCTGTCTTCTATATCGTTTGGAGAGTTTCGGTTGAGTCTTTATTTTTCTCCTCCAGCGAGACTCAGGTGTTCGTTGTGCCATCATCAACTGAATGCAACGCTGAAATAAAATATCAGCCTGAAAAAAAAAAAAAGGATGTATTTAATATTAAAAGTATTAAATATTAAAACAGTCCTCAGCAATTAACACATTTTTGGAAATTCCCTAGTTCTATTTTATAGTATTAGTGTATGATTGCCTCACATATGTTGCCATTCTGTCAGGCCCCCTTTACCAAGTACTCTCACAAGTGATTCTGGAATTCCCTAGAAACATATGGCAGTGATATTCCGGGGCTTGGAAACAACCGCTCTACAGAACATACTATATAGAAAATATGTGCCCAAAATGTTTAGTCAAAAATCCTGTCCACACAAGTGCTTTGTAAAGTACTTTTGCAGAGCTGCACTACATTTACATACTATTTTGTGCTGTAGCCCTGTGTCATGGGAGTACCAGTCAAACGTTTCAGTTCAATGAGAAGGTGCTAAAACATTTGACTGGCACTGTAGGTGCACTTTGTAATTCTACGGTTACAGACTGTAGTCCATCTGATTAGTGCATACACAGTTCATTCCTTTCACCCTGTTCTTCAAAAGTTTAGGACCCCATTGGACAGGGAATCACCCACCAACCAAAACTATCTAACCAACAGCGGCCTGTGGGCAGAGTCTTGTTGACCAGCGACCACAGGACAGCCAAACGAGGAGGACGACATACATTCATTAAAACATTTTCCAAATTATAGATTAATTTAACTTTTGCTCAATAACTCAAATGTCCGAAAGGAATATAATATATAGATTATTGTTCCGGACTAAATGGTTAATAAAATAATTAAAAAACTGTGTACTTCCATCTCGGTTCAGAATCCAAAGGTAAATAGATCATGCTGTACTACACCACTTACTCTTTATAGACAAAAATACTTATTTTTTCTCAGAAATTATAGAATTTTGAATTAAGCGAATGTTACACAAGTGTAATTAATACAGTTCTGGGCAATACTTGAATAATATTAAATATGGTAAATGTAGAGATTACTGTAGAATTTTACAGCACATAAGTATGGTATAATTAATTATTTTGGACAATTCTGAGGAAAAATATGGAGTAACAGAATTAGAAACTGTGCGATTATGTATTTTTTAATTGTTTCACAAAATCTAAAACCAATAAAACCTTCACCTGTTCTAAGAGAACTTCACACAGGTCCAGTTATCAGTCTGTAATTCCAGTTTAATTTTATTAATTAAATTTCAGCTGTTCAATGAAACTCAGCTTAACATAGACAAATAGAAACCTACTGATGTACACTGGTGCTGGCTAGTATACTAGCTTGTTGAATTCGCTAATCTGCTAAAAACCTGATATTAGTCTAACTTAACTAACTTAATAACGTTAACTTACCACAGCATTTATCTGCAGCTCTATTACTAACATTATTAATACTGCTGCCGTTCTAAAAGGACAGATACCTGAAACAGCACTGTGTTCTCCGGCTGAATCTCAGAGTGGACTTTCTTTTTCCCAAAAAATATCTTGTTTTGTTTTGTTTTGTTTATGTACCTCGCGGCGTGCAGCGCGCGCTGCTGTTTGCGGTGTTCCAATAACCGTGGCTGTTTATAACCACGCGGTCCCTCGCCCTATAGCGCTGCATGTTGCTGACGTCATCGGAGAATACACTTTTAAGGGGCAGTGCAGGTGTATAGGGAGTGATTTGGGACGGGTCTGAAAACCCTAATATTTGAAGTGCACTGAGTGAAAAGTGGAGGAAATAAAACGAGGATTGGACAAACCGCAAACACACAATAAAAAGCTACGTAAAAAAAAAAAAAATAATAATAATAATAATAATAATAATAATACACATACATACATACATATACACATATATATATATATATATATATATATATTTTTTTTAATCCGCGTATGCATGTAACGTTAACTTACAAGCCCTAAGTCTGTGCCAGTAACGTTTCCAAACTGTTCGTTTGCATTTACTTGCGTTTTAATTACCAGGTAAAAGCCTTAAAAATAATTAAATAAGACAATACTTACATTTGGTGAGCTGCAGTTGCCCTTCTAGAAGTTTCGAGCGAAAGGAAGGACCTGTGAACGCGCCTTTTTCTGCTTCCTCAGAACACAGTTATCCTTCTAGAAGTTTCGAGCCAAAGGAGGGACCTGTTAACGCGCTTTTAGTTGTCATCTGTCATCTTCCAATAAAAAAATAAATAAAAGCCCCACGTGATACCTATTGCCTATTACCTTCATCAGGCAATTTGAATTGCAATTTGAAAGCCTGCTGTGATTGGCCAGTTCAAGTCCAAATTGTCCTGGCAGAGCCGTCGAACAAGAACGCTGGCAAAAACCCCGCGGGAGGTCAACACACGAGGTAAGTAGCCGAATAAACCTGAAATACTAAATTATATGTGTATTGCTAATTAGCAGCACTGTGTACAAGTCAAAGATTTTTTTCCCCAAACCGACAGGGGCTATGGTAAAAGTCGTATTTAACTGACATTACCTTGTCTAGTCTAGTAATGCTAGCTAGCATGCGTAACGGCCCTCCCGGCTAGCGGCTAGCGATGTTGCTAGGCTAGCTAGAGGTCGAGACATTTTTAAGCTTTGGTGATTCTGGTGTGCTAAAAAAAAAAAACGGAACAGTTAGCTGGCTGAAGTTTCTGTTTACTCAGACACAGACATGTAAATATTGTTGTTGTTCCCCTATATAACATGAACTATTTAACATTCTCATGAGGCTGTTTAAAGTAAACATGTTTAAGGATAATCTTCACAAGTTACCCCAGATTGTACCATATAGTACCAATTTCTTGTCAGATATTGTTTTTGGTGAGTTGGATTGCCTGAGGTTAAAGACATTTTTAGACCAAAAAAAAAATAGTTTAATTAAAATCTGTTCCACAGAATGGCAAGTCCTGGTAGGCGGGGTTTAAAGGAAATGCCCAAGAGGAACCGCTGCCCACCAAAGAAACTAAGATTCTGTGAACAAGCCCCTGATGTACAACTTGAACAAGAGGGTAAGATGTTTGTGGTTCTCTTCGTAACATTATAGTTTACGATTGTTGATGCATGAAGTATATAATGTAAGGTAATTTTCTAGTGTTTAACATGGCCTTATCAGTATATTATAATATTTATGTTTGAGATTTTTCAACCAGTCCATTGAGCCATGCTTTCTTTTTAAGTGTGTTTATACAGTGTTCATATGTAAAGCTGTATGATGTCTGAAAAACACCAAATCCACTCTGACTTGCAACAACAAATAGGCATATTTTTTTTCCTCTTTGGGTACAGTAATGCAGCTTCTTTTAATTTAAAAACAACAAAAAAATATAGTGCCACTTTACTGAACAGCAAGTGAGCTATACAGGTTTAGGACTTTTTAGAATGTGATGTTTAATGTCAAATATTGATTATTGTACTGTTGGTTAAGCTCTCATATTTTACTCATCTCATTGAATTTTCCAGGCCTTTTTGTATTTGTGACATTTGAGGATGGATGCACAGCAAAAATGTTCAAGTCCTGTGATGTACTGAATGAGGACGAGTCTCCTATTGGTAGCTTCAAAGATCTAAAACCTGGAAGACAAGTTCTTGCAAGGTGGTCTGACAACAAATTCTATAAAGCCATAATTGATTACATTGGCCATGGTGACCAAAAATACAATGAAAAGGGAGGAAAAAAGGACATGAAGAAGAATGATCTAGCTGCTCAGAGGTTTTACAGCACTACATCTGGACCCTCCACAACTCCACACGCCTTTTCAAAAACACATCTCCAACCTGCAAGGCAAAGTCTCAGCTGTTTTCCACCTGCTCAAGCCCAGTGCAAGCCCCCTTGTATGCCATCCCAGCACCCACCCGCACTGGACCTGACACAGCATCAGTCTCCACTTCCACCATGGAACACCCAATCTGTAAATTCACAGCCTGTGAGACTAACAGAAAGTTCTGAACAGCCTGATTTCACGGATTTAGATAAACATCAGAGCCAGGCCATTCGTCATTCAAGTCCTGAGGAATCCTTTCTAGGAATTCTGTTCAATCCCTCTGTTCATGAGAGACAACTTTATTTACCATCGTCTGATTTTGAAAATACAAATCAAAATAACAATGCTGGACTAGAGGATGAGCATTCTAACCCAAGTTCAGCTGATACTGTAATAATAGATCGTCATTCATCTCCAGAAAGTGTAATGCTTAAAAACTTCTCACCAAGAGGGTCAGATGAAGACAGGTCCTGGGAACCATGTGATGATTGCAAGCAGAAAGTGGAAGCAATGATGGCAGAGAGGAGCAGGATGAAAGATATGCTGTCTAGCATCAGTAAGTCATTTTTTACCTATCTGTAAAATCTTTCCACAATTTGTTTTTAAGGAACTCACCTTATGTATATATTTTGTGAAAAGTAGTTGTGTAGTGTGGAGAATGCTTTGCTTCCAGATGTTTTCCTTAGCCACATATTGTTAACTTACACTATTAGCACACTTCAGTATAAAAATGAAGTACTGACTGACCAGGTAAACCAGGTTTTGAACAATAAATACAAACAATATTGAACAGGAAATAAAAGGCTAAACAAATATTTTCACATACAGAAAATCATAAATTATAGTATTAACTTTACTTGCATGCATTCTGCTATAAGTTTTTCTCTGAGCAGTGACAGTATAACTTAAATTCTTTTTTGTTTTTCTTCATCTTCTAGATATTGAGCAGCTGCAAGCTGTTAGGGACTTCTTGGACCGTGTTGAGGAACACAAAGGACTTGAGAGTGGACTACCAATCCTGAAGGCTAATCCTGGTCAGCACGAGTTATACTCAGGCAGTGGACTCTTCCTGTCTTCTACCCGGCTAGCAGCAATTCAACAGGAGGCAAAAAAGGACTGCCTTCGCTTGTTCCATCTACTGTTTGAGTTCTTTACTCCTGAGGAGTGCATCAACTGCGTTGCATTTGGAAAGCATGGCAAGATTCCAGTGGGGAAGAAGAGGTTGTTTAACGTAGCATTGAAGCATTACTGTGGATGGACTCTGACTCTCTCTCTCTCTCTCATATATTTATTTATATATATAATCTCTCTATCTCATGAGCTATGGACAACTGCACGGCTGGGAACCAGTTGTGAAAGCCAAACTAAAGAAGGCTGTTATCAACAAATGTCGTACGAGGGCAAAGTCTACGACTTTCTAAAGGGGCAGAAGAAAGGGACTTGAGGTACTGTTTTTCAATACAGAGAGCCCCCTGTTTTTACTGCCCATCCTGTTAGATGTTCTTGCCAATGTGTTTTGTTTATTTTAAGTGAAACTCTGAGTGCTCTATTTTGTCTCAAAACAGTTTGTTAGCTGTTTAGTTTTACAGTTTCTCAAGTTAATTCTGTTGAAAATGTGTAAGTCTTGGCAAGTGAAATCTTCATGAATCTATTTGAAGCATTACTTTTTCACATTTACATGATTTGTACTATTGGATAATTTTTTTAGACCTGTATTTCTTTAAGTAATTTTAGTCAGTGAAATGGTCTAATTTCACTGAACTAGACAATTATCTTAAAAAAAAAAAATTTAGAAAAAATCATAACTGAACACATTTATTAGATAAAAGAAGATTTCAGTTACAAGCTTGTGTAGTTTGATTTCTTGTATTTAAGCTTTTAGCATTGCTGTTGTGTTTTGAGCAAGACATCAAAAATTGATAAAGCAGTCTACTTTCCATACATAAATACACCTCTGGAAATGTATTACTTTACCAAATTAAAAATTGATGGACTGTCACAAGCCATCAAACCAAGCTGAACTGCTTGAATTTTTTCACCAGGAGTGGAATAAAGTTATCCAAAAGCAGTGTGTAAGACTGGTGGAGGAGAACATGCCAAGATGCATGAAAACTGTGATTAAAAAAGGGTTATTTTACCAATTTCTTTCTCTTTTTTTTTTTGCATTATGAGGTCTAAAAGCTCTGCATCTTTTGTTATTTCAGCCATTTCTCATTTTCTGCAAATAAATGTCAATGGCAGTAAATTACAATATTTTTATTTGAAATTTGGGAGAAATGTTGTTCATAGTTTATATAATAAAACAACAATGTTCATTTTACTCAAACATATACCTATATAAACTGATTCAGAAACTGAAGTGCTTTCTTAAATTTTTCCAAAGAGGTGTGTGCGTGTGTGCGTGTGTGCATGCGTGCGCGCGCGCGTGCGTATGTGCGCTTTTTTTTTTTTTTTTCCCCTTCTTCTGGAAGTTGTATTTCAGTGCTTATGTAGTACTTCAGTTGGTACACTGTGTATTCTGATAACTGTTTTGACTGAAATTATTTGTTTGATGATAAAAGGCAAAACTGATTTGACTGTTACTTGTTTTTTTTCCCTCTACTGGATAGCTTGTATTTATTCTGAATAGCACAATATTTAGTTCAATAATTTAGTTTAAAAATAGATTAAATTGAGAAAAGAGAGATCTCCTCAAATCTCCTATGCCTCTGAAAACAATTTCTCAATTTTGACTCCTAAAATCTCAAAAGTATCTAATGTCTAATTTTTGTCTAAATCTATTTCTCCTAAGCAATTTTAGGAGAAACATCTGTGACAAAGTTGATATCTAAGTGAGACATCATAGAGCAACATTTAAGCAATAAAATTTTCCTCTGGGGAGTTCCAAATACACACACAGTTTTTTCAGTTATTGATATGGCTAATGGATTTTGGTCAGTTCCTTTACATTTTCATTTGATGGTGAAACATACCAGTGGACACGTTTACCACAAGGCTTGCATAATAGTCCTACTATCTACCATCAGGCTGTCCGGTTAAAGAGTCCACTTTAGTTCAATACATTGATGTTTTTATGGCATCACCAAATATGGAAGTGCATATGGCTGAATTACTGGCATTGTTAACCTACCTTAGATCACGGGGACACAAAGCCAGTCTGGCAAAAGCTCAATTAGCACCCCCTTCAGTGAAGTATTTGGGTCAGCTAGTGACTGCAGGACAGCGATCCATCCTACCCAGTCGTGCTGCTGTCATACGTTCACTTCCTGTTCCATCAACAATCAAAGGGCTCAGATCATTCATGGGTCTGTGTAATTACTGTCGCCCGTGGATTGAAGACTATGCACATATAGCTCAACGATTGTATGATTTGCTGAAAGGATCCCCCAAAGGCACTGATAGTGTTTGTTTTTCAGATGAAGCTGAAGCGGCATTTAAACAGCTCAAATCAGCTCTCTCTTCTGCACCTGCACTAGGGTTTGTGCAGCCTGAAATGCCATTTACGTTGTATGAACATGATGGCTTTATGACTGCATGTCTTATGCAAGAGCACGGTGTTCGGATGCGCCCGGTTCATTATTATTCAACCAAACTGGACATCAATTCTACAGGTTTTGGTCCATGTTTAAGGGCTGTTCAGGCTACACACCTAGCTGTTACTACATGTGCCATCTCAACCTCTCACAGTGCGTTGTCCACATGCTGTTGGATCTTTGCTGTCTTCTGCTCGTGTAATAACAGTTACTGCCCAAAGATGGGGTAACTGGGTTGCTGCTCTTACAGCTCCTAACATTCGCCTTCAAAGGGCTCAAATCACTAATCCTTCATCATTAATAACGACTGCATTGTCTGATGCTTGTGATGGAGATGAAAGTGATCATGATTGTGTTGTGCTAACACACACACCGGCTTCAGATATTTCTGAAATTCCTCTGGAAAATCCTGACATAATTTTGTTCACGGATGGTTCAGCACAGGTGCTAGATGGCTGTAAACATGTGCTGTTATAGCGCAGGGCCGACTATCTGATCATTTCTCAGCTCAAGCGGCTGAACTACTGGCTCTAACTAAGGCTTGTGTTTTAGCACCCGATCTTACTGTTAATGTGTACACCGATTCAAAATATAGCCATGGAGTTATTCATGACTTCGGCCATATCTGGAAACAACGTGGATTCTTAACAGCTGCTGGTACACCTATTAAGCATGCCTCACTTGTTGCTGAGCTTTTGTTAGCTAGTAAGCTCCCAGCACAGCTAGCAGTGGTAAAGGTCAAAGCTCACAGTAAATCTGATTCGAAAGAAACACGAGGCAATGCCTTGGCCGATGCAGCAGCTGGAAAAAGGTCAGTAGCTGCTGTTAATACAATTGTGGACCCTGATTAAAAAAAGTTGCGTACTTCACTACTGCAAATGTACTCGGATGCTCCAGCTATGGAAGTTCATCGGTATGGTGGAACCCCAAATTTCGGGCACATGCATCTGACATAGTGCAACGATGTGTGTTGTGTCAGTCCAATGACAGAGCAATGGGTGTTTCATCACCTGCAGTGCACACCATGGCACCCCCAGGTCCATTCAAACATTTGCAAGTTGACTACATTACGCTGCCACCTTGTCAAGGTAAACAAAAGGTGTTAATTGTTTGTGACAAATTTTCCCATTGGTTGGAAGCATATCCAACAAAAAAGGGAACTGCATCGCATACAGCCAAAGTGCTTGTCCAAGACTACATCCCACGTTGGGGATTGCCGGACAGCATAGACTCTGATCAAGGCACACACTTCACTGGAAAGGTTGTCCAGGAAGTGATAGAACAGGTAGAACGCCAAAATCAAACCATAAAACAGCGACTGTCCAAATTACATCAAAGTGGGGTCCCTTGGATGAATGCTTTACCTGCCGTGTTGTGCAGCATTAGAGCAACACCTACACGCAAACTGGGACGAAGTCCATATGAGATCATCACAGGTCGACCCATGTCTTTACCGGAAACTATTGACCTCAGACAGGCAGATGTACATATTACGTCTGATGCCCTGTTGAAATATTGTGAAGAACTCACAGATTCAGTGAGTTCTGTGTGGCAACGCGTCAAAGACGCATGGACTGAACCACCAAAAGCGGGGCATTAGATTGTGCCAGGACAGTGGGTTATGATTAAGAATCACACCGCTATTCCGTTAGAAGCTAAATGGAAAGGGCCATTCCAAGTACTTTTGGTCACAGATGCAGCAGTATTATGCCCAGGACGGAAAACATGGACCCATGCTTCTCATTGCAAAGTGGTACTGCCACCATAAATAGGGATAGCTGGGTTAACTAAAAGGAGAACCCTGAAGGAAGAACTGCTGGTTTTTAGGCTGGCAGGGGCCGACCTCTAAGGGTGAAGATTCCCTATTCCCCAAATGCAATTAGTGCTCCTCCCTCCTTTTAGTTACTTAGCAACCCAGGATAGGAAAGGTCAGGGTGGTACCATTTTGAAGCGTTGAGTCATAATTATTTCTATTAATCTGCTAGCTATATAAAGACTACAAGATACTGCTTATGTATGTCTGTGTCTTACAGTGAACTCCAGAATGGTGTCTTACCAGATGCTGGATGAACAACTTGCTGATCCCAAGATCATATTCAACCTGCACCAACTGAGGATCTAAGGAAGGCTATCTGCACCCGAAGACTTCAACTTTGAAGAAGCCATCCGGTCATCACCCAGATAATGCAGCCGGAAAAAGCAACTGCTACCGCAAACATGCCGAAAAGAAATCTTGAAATGTTTCATGTGTCAACTATTGGATTTCTTCTATGTGTACACCCATGTCTAGGCACAGCTATTCTCAAACGGGACAATGATAATTCATTTGAGACTCTATTCAATTTAACCAGACAGACATTGTTTCCAGGAAAGAATGTCTGTATTCCCCATCCAGTCAGTGTCTCTGCTCATGCAAGAACCTTCTTCTGAGATTAGCACCTGCCATAACATGTCTCGGTCAGAACCATCTCAGTGTTGTACACCTGGTAAAGCAACATGTGAACAAACATATGCTCCAGGTCATAAGATCGACGATATAATCACTCCATATAAATATTCTAGGTGTGTGGAAAACTATGACCAAATGTCACCATATCTTGGAGAAATTCCTAAACCTTTGTGTGAGTATGTGATACGCCAAATAGATAATAGTGATACCTCTAAACATCAATCCAGTTTTACAGCAAATACATTAAAGAGATTGTATTTATGACACTAAGTCATGGATTAATTGGTTGTCTATTACTAAAGTTTGTCGTATTCCGGCACCTACAGGAACATATTGGCTATGTGGAAGCTCTGCATTTAGTGAACTACCTGCTGGTTTCAGCGGTCGGTGTTCATTTATTTATTTATTTATTTATTTATTTATTTATTTATTACCAGCAATGAGACCACAACCAACCACACAAAATAAAACCAAAGGAAGAGTTAGCAAAGAGGAGCATGTAATAATAATAATAATAGAAATATTATTATTATTATTATTATTATTATTATTATTATTATTAATAATAATAATAATAATAACACTGTTCTGTGGATACGCCAGTCTCATTATTAGTACCTAATGGATGTGGTCCTGGTAACTGTAATGAACAAATATGTACGTGGTACAAAAACCATGACATGTTTGTCAGTAATACATATCCAGGTACTGCAAATGCCAAATTACACTCAAATGGCACTCTGGAAATAATTCCTCCTAAAAAGGGTAATCAACATCTAGTTCAAGAGTTCCAAAAACATAAAAATTTAACTCCTGAATTATCAGCGGTCACCCCATTACTGGATATTGAAGGTACCTACATTTTTAAGATATTACAGTGCAATGTCACACTAAATATCAGGTTAATACACATACTGGATTAAGATATACAAATGACGACTCATTAGCTGCTGATCCTAACCCGGGCATTGAACATTTTACATGCACTCAAGCATTCTGGGCTATATTCTTCGGCGCACTGATCCCAAATTATGGTGTTATGTAACATGTTCCGTAATCGGTCCTGAATGTTGCTCCAATGTTTTCGATCCAACTAATGACCTAAACCAGTATGTTAAAGAACTAGAGGATTTGCGTGACCGCATAAGTCACATGGATCAAGCAGATGTGAATTGGCTATATTCATGGTTTGGTTCATGGTGGGCTTACTGTCGTGATGGCCTGTTGATTTTTCTCTCAATTTGTATCAGCATTTTTCTGATCTATATTGTATGATTCGGTGTTTCTGTTTTTGTGCCAACAAGCAAAACAAACATACATACAGATAGCACACGTCGATGTAGAGCAGATAGTGTTAACCAATCCTAGAACATCCAATTACATTTAATGTTCCCAGTTCCATACACTGAAACTCTACAGAAGGAAAGGGGTAAAATGTATTTTTGTTTATTAGTGATTATTAGTAGATTGAATACCCTGTTTAGGGCTTTCAAAAGGGGGGAAATTCTTGGATAATCAGTGCATTTTGTATTAGTGTGTATACATTTACCATGTGGTTAACAACTGCATTACCAGAATAGAACTGCATGCATTTATGACAGGACGAAGTCCCTGCGATATTGTTGTTCTCGGGGTTTTACAGGTCATAGGTCAAACACCACTTGGAGACCATTTGTTGGTCCTAAATAAGATCACACCCTTTTGTATATTTTAGGGGGTGGTTAAACAGTGTATAAAACCTGTGTGACAAGGGTCTCTCTTCAGACCGAGTTGGGCTGCGTAGGACTAAGGTCCGACTGAGTAGGGCTGCGCAAGACTGAGTTGGGCTGCGTAGGACTAAGGTCCGACTAAGTTGGGCAGAGTTCAGACTCTACTGGACTGGCCTGGCTTAGGACGAGAGATGTGAGTGAACTGCGATCGCCTTGAAATAAACTACTACTACGCCTTGAAATAAACTACGAACAGTTTTACCAGCAACTCTTGTGGCATATATATATATATATATATATATATATATATATATATATATATATATATATATATATATATATATATATAATATATATATATATATATATATATATATATATATATATATATATATATATATATAAATAAAAAATACTTTTTTTTTTTTTGCCGTAACAAAACAAAATGAAACGTACAACATACATTTGGCCCAGTTATCCCAAAACAGATCTGTAAAATGGAAGGGGACACGTAAACAGGCCTTTTACCCAGAGTTTCATTTATTGATTTATTTGTTTCCTTCACACCAAGCCTGATTTCACCAAGCCAGTTTCCTCTTTGGACAAAACATGGGTTTTTTTGTGTGTGTGGTCATCTTTGACGGAGGTTATGCTTTTTGGCATATTTCTGTAATCAATAAATGTTGATTGCGTTGATGGGTAACCCAGCCCTAGTATGTTTCAGGAAGATGTAGTTGATCCGTTAAGACATGTCTCGAGTCCAAACTGTAATTTGATTTACAATTGGACTTGTCAATTAATTACTAACAAACTCTAGAACTGATAAGTCATCTAAATAACCCAGAAGTGTCCCTCAAAATACACATCACCAAAACTTCTCTAAAGCGCTCAAAAAACATACAGGTCTCAGTTAAGGTCTGAACATTTTAAAGATTGTGTCATACTTTGTTCTAAAATCACACCAAGTCATCAAAAAACCTTATTAAAGACCTGTTTAGCATGGTGTGATTTTTTGTATATTGAGAAAAGTTGTTTTTTGGTTTAACTAATTGTTTTGTTGGAAGACAACAGGGCTATTTCTGTGACCTAATCTTAGTACTGAGTTGATAAAGCAAGAAAATGAGCAAGTATTCAGTTATGAAAAATTACATTCCAACAACCTCTTAGGAAACTGTTATGACCAGTGGCTTCTTACCAGCATTACCTGATTAAATTAGGTTATATTAGCAGGCTGATGTTATAAATTACAGTACATTATACTGGTAATTCACATAGAACTATTAGAAGATGTGATTTTAATTATTTTTAAAAAATCTAATAAAATTTGTGGTCTTAATGAATTAGCTTATGATGGAACCTCCACTGGTCATAATGCGTGATTAATTTGCTGCTGCTTATTAACTCATTGCTTTCTGTAAAATAATTCATTACTTTTGGTTAATGTACTTCAAAAACATGTTTGTTTTTTTGGTGTTTTCATAAAAACGCATGTTACCTATCAGTAAATATGTTCTGTTTGAATATTTATTTATATGCTTCAATTGAAGTTAATTTGCCTTTTTTCCCTAATGTCTAATTTGATTAACATGTGCTTATGTTACAGTCAAGTAAAATAACATTGTGAGGGATGAAACTGAAACAGTCTCCTTCTCATTCTTTGAGGAAGCATCTAAACTTCCAAACTCCGATCCAGGACTTTCCTCCGGCTTTTCACTTAACTGGACAAAACACGGCGGAATAGAAAAAAGCAAAAAGCCAAATGTTTGCATAATTAGTTAATGTTTATTTTTTTGTTGTAGCAATGATTACCCAAGAATCGAAGACAATATCAGAGGTCTTAACAACTCAACCCTAATGAAGTGGTCCGACTGAATATAATCAGAATAAATGTCTCAAGTTCACACCTACATTCTTTAATACTGTATCCAATTAACATGTGGTCCTGTTATGTTTAGACACAACACTTCTGTGGTTCTGTGATGCTCTTCAAAGCTTGGGTGTCTTATGGAACACTTCAGAAATACCCAGGAAGATTTTAGGAGGTATTAATGAATTCAGCCATTCCACTGACAGTTGCAGCTGCTGAGATCCTCTTCACGTGCAAGATAACAGCGAGGTTAAGAACAGGTGTGAAACACCTTGGGTTTTTTGTCATGACTACCTCCAAGATGCAGAGAGTGAGAGCTTCTGTAAATATTGTGAATCCTTGTAAGCAACAACTGTATTTTCTGGGATTTAAAACGTTTATGTTCTAGAGGCTGTGACCTTGGAAGAAATCCTCACTTTCACAACTGGATGTGACTCCATTTCTCATCTGGGCTTTTCCCTTTTCCACAGTTTAAGGAACACTCTGCATATCCAACAGCCAATACTTGCGACAACATCCTCAGGGTACCCACTAAGGCTATGTAATTTTAAAGTTCACTATGGAGTCTAGCATTTGCAGTGCAGCAGGGTTTGGAAAAGCATAAGGTGTGAGACCTGCAACACAGGTACAGATTTTCTGTTATGTATTCTGTGGTGTATTTTTAGGTTTTCCTCAAATTAAAAACATTGAGAAAACGAAATTGTTTTGTGATGTTCAGAGCAAACTTAGAATTATAAAAACAAGCAAAAAAAACAAAACAAAAAAAAAAACCCCAACAATTCTAAAGTAAATGGCATCAAATGCACCTGAATGATCGGTTGAGCTGATCAGCCAACACGCATCCTGTACAGAAAGGGGCAGAGCTGGCTCTACTTTCTGAGGAGGCTGGGGTCCATTAGGGTAGGAAGCTCCTGCAGATATTCTATCAGACTGTGGCGTCCAGCTGTCTCTTATGCTGTGGTGTGCTGTGGTGGAAGAATTAAGAAGAGAGACGAGATGCAACTGGAGAAGCTGATCAGGTGAGCAGAGTCGGTTGTTGGTGCGGAACTGGACTCTGAGGTGAAGGTGTCAGAGAGAAGGACACCGCACAAACTGCTGACATTTTATTATTGCACCGCCTTTTTTTACCTCCATGTTCTTAATGTATATTTTTACATGTGTATTTTCTACTTGTTAACCTGGTGATAAGTGATTTTTGTAGACAGACTTCCTTGTAAATATTTCTTTCCTCATTCTAAAGTGAGATTTTTCCTATAGCAGACTGTATTGTTTAATAATTTTTTTTTTTTGCTGAGCCAGTACTTATGTTGCATTCTGTACAACCCTTTTTTAGATTGATTTACTGGGCTGTACTGTGTATTGATTACCTGAACTGATCGTAACGTCTGAGGTGCCCTTACGCAAGGTACCCAAACCCCAACTGCTCCCCGGGTGCCATGGACAGGAACTTAGTTGTAGTTTTTTCTAACGGATGCAGCAGATTATACAGGGCAGCGCAAAGTATAATCAAAAACATGGGGCAAACAAACAGGCAGACAGTAGAGGAGGACGAGGAAGCAAGGAAAGATACTGTCCAGTTAAGAAGCCAAAACACACAGTCCAAACAGAAAACAAAACCAAAAGGAGCAAGCAGAGAGAAGGAAAACTGAAATAACCAAGGCAGGTCAAATGCATGAGTAAAAGACAGGCGAGCAGAACGCCAACACTGCCATTTAAAACTCTCTGGAGTTTTTATGAGAATGAACATAAGGGTCGGTAGCGCTTGATTGGCCGCTTGAGCCACACGACTGTGACATCACGGAGCAGGGTATTCTGGGGATTGGAGTCCTGGAAGAACCAGGACGCGTGGCTATTTGAAGTTTGATTTCTAGTTTATTAGCACAGCCACATTGTGCATTTCTACTTTGAGGTTAATAGGTTCTGTAATTTACAATTGAATGTAATTGAGGAATTGTTTGGTAATATGTCCTGTTTTTAGGGTCACAACACTTTAGTTTTATATGGAATAAGCTGTCAAATTAGCTGGTAGCTAGTTTTGTTTAATACTGTGGGAGAAAGCAGCTTAAAAATTGCTACACGTAATTAGAGTACTGTTGAATGTGTTATTGGCAGGTTAAAATTAAATTTGACATGTAACCTGTAGACGACAAGTTTGCAATGTTGCATGTTGTCGCGTATGAGGTCCAGGAATCCTAGCTAGTTTTAAAAGCTTGTATTATTCACAAACAAATCTGTATGGAAACCAAACTAGTAGTTCTGTTGATGTAATTACACCTATAAGCACCAACCAATCAAACACCAAGGATTTCAATAGACTATATCCTGAGAGTGTCTTGAGAATAACGGGGTATATAGATGGTGTTGCGGTAGAGGCATTTCACCCGCTGAATCATCTCAAGCGGGAGCAACATGGCCGTCGTTTTTGGTAAGTGTGTGTTTTACAGTTGTAGACGGTTAACAGTTTTTTTACGACTGCTAACAACCTTTTGTCCAATCTGTAGTCACATTTCCAAAAACTCTAAACACAGTAAACGCAACAGCAGCCCTTGTGGGCTATATACCATTAATACAATTCATGTTGTTTTTGCATAAAATGCAATCATTTAACACGTTTCTACAATGCTTACATTTTCTGTACACACAAGGTTACCCAATAACAAACCTCTGGATCTTTCTTGTCTTATTTACAAATGCTTACACACAGCATGTCGAAAATGAAAACCTAAGGTTCAAAACCTTAAATATCGTATAAAATGCAAAAAAAAAAAAAAAAAAAAAAAAAGCAGATGAAAAGCTATCACTGTAACACACATCTCTGCACATACAGATCACTTAAAGTACATGCAGGAATAGACCAACCACAGCTGATTACCAATCCCAGTTTGGAGACACAGCCAGGTGCTGTCAGTGCCATGGACGCATAAAAACACAGGGGGTTGTTTAGTTTGGTCAATGTGGGCACACTAGGAGCAGAAGAGAGTGACAGGGGAAAGAAAAATCATGTCTGGACAAGGAAGAGGAATAGTTAGGCCAGGGAGAGGAGTTAGAATGCGTGGTGGTGTTCAACGAAGGGTAAGAACTACTGTCACTGCTGAAATTAGAGCCACCATAATAGACCATGGTTTATCACAAAGAGGCTGGTGAAAGAGTGCAGCCTAACCTCAGACGGTCAACTGTGGCTTCCATTATCCGGACTTTTAAACAAACTAACAGGTAAACAATACATTTTACAAGTATATTCCTATTGATGCTATATCTTACAGTAACTGCAGGCCACCGGTCCCACCGCTAATACACATGTTGTATTTTTGTTTATTTACTGTAAAGGATGCAGTGTCTGCCTCCCTCTGGGGGAAGGGGAAAACTCCTGAGTGAAGACCAGGAGCATGCAATTGTAGACATGGTCATTGCTGACAATGGAATAAAACTTCAGACCAAAATAATAGAAAATAACCAGCTACTTCACAATGTGGAAAGCATTAGCCTGACAACCATTGCCCGGACTCTGAATACAGAGTTCGCATGAAGCAGTTGTACACAGTTCCTTTTGAAAGGAACAGTGAGAGGGTTAAGGAACTCCGGCACCAATATATCCAGGTATGGCGTCTATCCTATATACCTGTTATGTCTTGTAATATAGTGAGTTTTACACTGTGCCACGCTGCATGGAAACATGAGTTACAGTATGTACAGTAGGACAAACTGAAAGTGTGTTAAACTACTGTGATTGATTTCTTTTAGAAAGTCATGGAGTTGGAAGCCGATCGGACCCCACATGAACCCATTTACGTGGATGAGGCAGGATTTAACCAGGCAAAAACCCGTCGGCGGGGTAGAAACATCATTGGGAAAAGAGTCCCATTAATGTACCGGGTCAGAGAGGAGCAAATATCACCATGTGTGCTGCAATCTCAAGTGCTGGTTTGGTCCTCCACAAATGCCAGATTGGTCCTCATAACAGTGACCACCTTCTTTCGTTTTTTGGATGACAACTGGTGCCAGAAGCAGAAAGGGAACATGAGGACATTTGTGATTACATGGGACAATGTAGCATTCCACCATTCTCATCACAAACTGGTTTGCAGACCATCCAAGAATGATGTCCCTTTTCCTCCCGCCCTACTCGCCTTTCCTCAACCCCATTGAGGAATTTTTTTTTCAGCCTGGAGGTGGAAGGTGTACGATCATCGGCCACATGACCAAATGTCCCTACTAGATGCAACGGATGCCGGCTGCAGAGACATTTCAGCAGAAGACTGCCGGGGTGGATAAGGCATGCCAATCGTTTCTATCACAGGTGCATGGCAAGGGACTACCAGATGTGATGTTTTTGTCCACATTAACAAGATTAACAAGACCGTTCAGTTTTGTGTTCTGTTTTTTCTCCCTTGTGCGGCTTTTTTTGTATATGTATTTTTACACATATGGGACCATGGCTAATTGTTTATAATTATGGTAATTCTTTTTTGAGTTAGGCTACAATTTCATGTCCCTAATAAAATAACCTTTACTGCAAGTCACAGACTCCTTTTTTGCCAATCTACATGCCATACAGTACGTTACAGTAATATCATTGTGTAGACAGTATGTTGCCAAAAATGCACACATTTAAGTAAAAAAGTCCAAATGTAGTGGATTACAGTAAAAATGAACTGACTTAAGAAAACAGGTGTTATAATGTCTGTTTGCTGGGAGAGAGTAAAATATTACATGTAATAGTTTCTGTAATGCCATCAACTGTTAGTTTTTTGACAGTAGTTGTGCAGTGATTGACTATGTTCCTCTTGAATAGAGAATCTGTGCTGGAGTTTTGAAAGAATGATTGGATACTGAACCAGGTTTGCTGTGTTTTAACAGAGTTAGTGTATATAGAAAAAACTTTGTTTGGGATGTGCTGTGTGACACTAATTCGTATGTTTTTCTGTAGTAGGACTGACCCGTCTAGTTGAAACAACGGGTCTCTTAACACCTCCAGGGTTTGACGCCGTCCCAACTACGACTTTGGCCTGTGATACACAAAGTGTTAGTCCATAACGAAGCATCTGCACCATCTGCATTCAACCCATGCTTAACAAGCAGCCCCGGGTGTGCATACTATTGTGAAAACAAGGCCTTTGGAGAAGTAGGCCCTGTTTTACACGGGAAGCGACCATGGTGTGCATATGATTGGCTCGAGCGCATATGATAAACCAGTTTCACACGAAGGACTCCATACATTTGGGGATAACCGTGAATCATCATCAGGTATGTGTCTATTTGCTATATTGTACTGATGCGGCGATAGTTGTGTGCATGTGAGTGTGTAATGTTTTTCTTGACTCTTTACAGATTTACACACCAACGACCATGCTGTGAACGCCATACAGGGGGACACTCACCGGGACACTGCTGGATGGACCGATGAATTGTTGCATATGTGGAATGAAAACAGTTTTACAGAAAAGGTGCCTGAAACAGCGGATACCGGAGCTGGACTGAGTACATTACTGGAAGATCTGAGGGACATTCATGGGGAAAAATTTGAGAGCAAATCAGGAACATGAATAAGTGGTCCTTACCTTTCTTAGACTTTTGTTGAGACAAGAGATTGTTAAAAACACCATTGAGAAACGTAGACAAGCGGCTCTTGAACGTAGGTCTAAAAACACTATAAAGAAATTAACTGAGCATGATACACTAACCGAACAAATTCAAAAACTAGCGCAACAGAATCAACAGTATCAGAAGTGGATGCGAGTGCTAGACACCAAGTGTAAAGAACAGGAACGGCAGTTGAATTCTTTCACAAGTGTGAAATATAGCCTCAACAAAGTGTTAGAGTTAAAACTTTTCAGAACTGGATGTTGCTGCTGCTGCTGCTGCTTCAACAACGTAGGTGTTAGGTTTGATATTTTACTTACTAACTCATTCAATAAACCATCTCATTAGTACAAACCAAAATTATACATACAGTAGAAAAACAAACAACAAAATGGGGTCTAAAAGGTGTCGGGAGTCAGACAACAATCCGTGTGTTAGTGAAACATGATGCTGATGTGTGGCATTGGATGTCTTTAAACGAACAATTGCTGTATTTACAAGGGCTGTATATGTCTACTATCGCAACAAGTAATGGTTTACAAGACACATTCTCGCCACACGCAAATGCTGATAGACAACTTGTCACCAGTGTTCTACAAAAACACATTGGATAGATATGTCACATGGATTCTGTGTTGTGGCATTTCTGTCAACAAAACGTTGCAGATATGATGAGTTGCCCATAGATTTAGCACACACACGCAACACACACACACACAGAACAGACAGGAGCTGGTGTACAGTCACATAGATCACCATCACTCGACCCAACAACTCCTAACTTTGGTTTGTCTGATAGCGACATAGCGGAATTGGTGAGATGTGGTGGTGTTGTAGATGGTTATACCGTAGTGCCGAGAAGTAGGTTTAACAGCATTGTGCTACACAAGACGTTGAATTTTCACGAGGCACCGACCACAGACATGGCCTCATATGCAACCTATGTGCATAATGTACTGTCAGACTTTGTTTCATTCTCCAGGGTGTTGGCTGGCGAAGATAGCGTTATTGATGTTACACTAAGAGGCGATAGTTTAACATCTGATGTAAACGTTGTCTTGTCTTCAAGAGATGGTTATAGCATTGACAGATTTTCAGATGCTATTGAAAGGGTTATGCAGAGCAACAAGGGTGTTAACAGACAATAGTTTGGTATTGACAGTCTCCATAGCTATGAGTAAAAATGGCGGTGTTCGACGTAAGCTGTGTGACACGATCAGGTCATCAATAAGAACAGGTTAAATCTTTTTTGCCCGACAAACATCTCAAACAACCTGTGTTTTGCTGTCTGCCTTGCCAATTTTCTGAACCCGCATGTATCTCAATGTGTAAGAAGCTATAGCTGATCAGATACAGACACGTGCTGGCTACACACGTGATCACAGAGTCGGGTTTAATGATGTTGCTCAATTCGAAAACAAGTTTGGTGTTAAAATAGTTGTGTTCCACAAGAGTAGTTCAGGAAGTTTAGAAAAGCATCAAACACATGACAAACCACATGCCAAGACCGTGTTTCTGTACCTCCATGATGGTCATTATTAATTTGAAAGTGTTCATGGGTGTGCCGTATGTTTGAGTTTTGTTATAAGGGGTATATAGTAGCAAGAGATCATAGCTGTATATTTGTTGCAACGCGTCAAGACGTTTTGTGTCACACGAAACCCCAGCGTGTCAAATATTGCGATGACTGCTTGTGCTACTGCAAGGCTGACTACTGTTATGAACAGCATAAAAAACTAACAGCCAACTACAGGAGTGATTGCTTCCTCATCCGATCTGACCAAGTATTTAAAATAAATAAATAAATAAATAAATAAATAAATAAATAAATAAATAAATACAGAACGTCGTTATAATGTTAGTTTTAACAAACCAAAAAACCCCACAGATGGCTGTACAGGCACTGTGTTCACTGCGTTGACGGAAGAAGTAGTGTCAGATACCCGTTCATGAATGTTCACATCCAACTGCCGTCAAATTAAAAAGATCCCAGCACATATCATACATATTTGGACTTTGGAGACGCGTAATTGAAAACGGCAGGCATGAAGCAAACTTTTGTCTCTGTGCAGTTACGTGATGATGTAAGAGAGTTCACACAGAAGGGTCGGAACTGT
>JAMWET010000805.1:557500-622572 GCA_024036415.1 Prochilodus magdalenae | reverse complement strand
CTAGTATCAGTAGAAGAGTCACCCAGAGGCCGAAGGTATGCAACCCATACAATTGGAATTAAGAACTATGGATCTGTCCAGAAATGTACAACTGCTAGCTTTGAGTTATATTAATAGCAGGTGTGGGATTAAGTAGATACAGTTTTACAGCTCTATAGGTAAATCTCTGATGTTACATGAACAAAAACAAGGCTGCAGGCTACAGCAATGTATGATTGAACCTGGAAATGAGATAAGCAAGTGGCTTATAGGCAGACTGACCAGCCAGGTTGGCAGCTCGGATCGTGTAGTTTCTCTGCCTCTCATCAAACTCCGCCGGCACGGATATGACCGCTTTCTCGATGGGAACTCCCAGATGCTTCTCTGCCATCTTCCTCATTTTCAAGAGGAGCCGAGATCCGATGAACTCAGGGGTCACTGTGAAAGTGCCGTTTGTAGACACCAAAAACTCTGCACTTCCATTGTTGAGCATTACCTGTCAAAAAACACAAGAGCAATAGGGTAGGCCTATGTGAGTTCTCTTTATGTGCTCTATGCAGAACCTTCAAAAGTTGAGGAAGGCTAGGAAAGTAGAGAAAAAGACACCTGCAGTTCAGAAATCAGAAAAAGAACATTACCTTAAACGGGTAACGTGCGCTCTCCTGGTCCAAAGTCTCCTGGTCAAAAATCTTTCCTATAAATCTCTTGGCATCATAAATTGTGTTGTGTGGATTGATGTCAGATAATTCCTGGCCTTCATGTCCAGCATACATGCCAGTGGCAGTAAAGGACACCACACTCGGGATGCTTTTTCGACCCTTCTCATCCGCAATGACCTCCACCTCTCCCGTCCCCGGCTGGAATGCTCCCACTGAGCAAAACGTGGTCCCAAGATCTAACCCAATCACCCTGGGTTTAGGGGGAGGCAGATACTGTTGCCCGAGATAGCCAGCCAGGAATAAAGCCAGGATAACGGAGCCTGTGGAGAAATGGCATCAGTGAAATAGAGGAATCCTGAAAAATGAGTTCCTACCCATTACAAACCACTAAAGATGCGACAGTGACTTGCCTGAATGAATGTGGCAGATGGGACGTGGGCCTAGAAGATTAGTGTGGAACATGTGAAGGGCTGGGAGAACATACTGCAGCTATACGTAAACCATACTGTGTGGCCTACACCAATTAGCCATAGCATTAAAATCACCTTCTTGTATCTACACACCTGGTCCATTTCATCAGCTCCATCTACCATGCAGGAGCAATTTGTAGTTCTACAATTACAGGCTGTAGTCCATCTGTTTCTTTAAATACCTCTTTGCCCCCTATTAGCCTGCTGTTCAGTGATCAGGACCCTCACAGGACCACCACAGAGCAGGTATTATGTGGGTGGTGGATCGTTCTCAACACTACAGTGACACTGCTGTGGTAATATGTTAGTGTGTGTTGTGCTGGCGTGACTGGATCAGACACAGCTGTGCTGCTGGAGTGTTTAAACACTGTGTCCACTCACTGTCCATTCCATTAGACACTCCTACCTTGCTGGTCCACCTTGATAGCTCATCTGCTGCTGCACAGTTTGTGCTGGTCATCCTCTAGTCATTCAGGAGTGGTCACAGGATGCTGCCGGCTGCACAGTTTTGGTTGGTGGACTAGTCTCAGTCCAGCAGTTTAGCAGCACTGCTGTGTTTGATCCACTCACACCAGCACAACCATGTTAATGTAAAGCCAGTCATGGGAATGATCCACCACCAACGTGATACCTGCTCTGTGGGGGTCCTGACCACTGTACAACTACAAAGTGCTCCTATATGGTAGGTGGAGTATATAAAATAGACAGTGAGTGTAGGTAGAGGGAGGTAGTTATGGCTGATCGGTGTACACAACCAGGCAACTTGGGGCTAGTTTCCAAGACTCAGATTAAGTCTAAACCCAGGCTAACGATTAATCAGCTTTGGCATTTTAGTTTTAGACCGGTAGTTTATAGTAGCTATAGCACATGTGACGTCGAGTAAGCTCTATTATCTAAGTAGTAACAGCTGGACTACTGTACTACACATAGTCTACCATTAGACAATACAAGCCAGGACTTTTAGCTGAAGCTGTATTTGTATCTTAGCCTTACTGCTGCACATCTGGTTTGTCATGTTCACTAGCAGCTGTACTCAGGCTAACGCTAACCGGCTAACCACGTTAGCTTCAACGTACCAGGAAACCCGCAACCATTCCCTGAAAAGGCGGTTGGGCGTCAGTTAATTCAGACGGTAGTTGACTGAAATACTCACCCAATATGGACATTTCTCCAGCCATTTCTTCAGCCTGGCGTGATAACTGTTCTTAGCGGAAGAGTTGTCATTCAGTGATTACACCTGAACCGGCAGACGGGCATTTCTGTGTACATGTACACGTCCCACTAACAGCGGTGGACCGCGTTCATGGGAAATGTAGTCCGGTTTGACATAAGTGCTGTTATAAGGAAGCAGCGTTATAGTCCTCTTAAACAGCATTTCCCAGAATGCTTTGTGTCACATAACCCAGCCGGGTTCCTTTTTCCCAGACGCTGAGTCAGCGCCGGCGAAATCAACATTTCTTTTCCACCGACAAGCCTACGCAGAATGGGTGGGGTTTATGTTTTTTTATTTGGACAAACCGTTCACTCCAACACTGTTTGAGCGGGGAATTGGGCCACCGGCCTAGTCCGCCGCTTCAGGTACGGATCCCTTCAAACACGAGCGGCACTGGAAGTCGCCACTAATTCATATTACGGATTGTGAGGATAATTAGTGAGGTGAAATATGGTCACTGATAGATTGTACTAAAGTGACAAAGTGTACTTAGTCAGGTATTAATAAGCTGAGGTAATTTTACTCTCAGGTCAGCGGTGATGGGCTCTATTCAGCTCTTTTTCAGTGAATCAGGTCAATCGGATCAGCTCACTAATAAGAGCCGATTCTCTCGGCTTCGAAACGACTCTTCAGTTGGTAAATAGCTTCGTTGTTTTTCTGTCCACAGTTATTCATATTTTAATTATTATAAAGTTATATAATAATAATAATAATAATAATAATAATAATAATATATAAGAGAACCGCAGAGATGGCACCCTGTTTGGCACCAACGATTACAGATGAAAGGAAACAAACGAGGTTTAAGCAGGTGGCTTACGTTTCAAAGAGCTCTAAGCGTGGTTCAGAGACGACGTCGTACTATTTACCCCTCTGTGTTTTATTAACTTACAAATAAAAAAAACGAAGCGAATCGGTTCGTATCGTTCATCGAAAAGAACCGTTTCAAAGAGTCGACTCTTTTGCTAATATTGCTATGGAGACAAATATGTTTGGGGATGTTTTAAATAACAGACCGGACGGGTACTCCAGAGATCTTATTGCAACATTAGGGATTTTTAATACGGCATTACTTGAACATTACATTACGGGAAACTGTTTATAATGTTTTTATTGTATCTTTTTGTTTTTTGTTTAAGGCACAAATTCACCCCCCTCTATTTACAAGAAATGGTTTGGCCCCCAAACAGATACGACCGGCGCTTGCCGTGGGTTGTATGTACACAGGTTATTTATTATGTTCGGTGTGTGGTGCTTACTAGCAAACAACGAAGATATGAAGCCCATGAGAAAGAAAAAAAAAGAGTGCATGACGGTATGTTCTTCATAGAGAAAGGTGTGTGTAGCCTGCAGATGCTGGAAGTTTACCCGTTAGCTTAGTCCACAGTGAAACAGTCTACTTTTGCCCCCCTGAGAATAATAACTTCACACAGAGGCCAGTGTTTACATTTAGCTTCTCTTTTAGTGGGGCCGTTGTACATGGTTTATGTGGTTCACCAGTCAGGTAGGCGAAACCCTATAGTAGAATTTAGTTTAGGGCCCCAGTGAGGTCAGGGCCGGCTCCGGAGACACACACAGGGTCATATTTGTGATTTCAGGTAATTGTTTTTTGTCTTGAATATTTAGTAGAATTGTGATGGCTAATCCCCTAACAGTGTCCCTGTCTGTGTACACCCATCAGCCATAACATTAAAAGCACCTCTACTCAACATATAGGAGAACTCTGCAGTTCTACAGGTGCAGACTGTAGTCCATCTGATTCTCTGTTTACTTCGTTTCCCTCTTTTACCCTGTTCTTCAGTGGTCAGGACCCCCACAGTTAAATAGACTGAATGGTTAAACTTTAGGAAAAGCATACAAAGTTACCAGATGTAAGAAATAATATATCTTTGTGAAATAAATAGAAATATAAATATTTTGGTGGAAAAGGGGATATGTGACTAATTAACTAAGTAATGCATTAGGTATCATGAAGTGATACATTACGAATTCTCAACTAATGTTAAGTAAACCTGTAAGCTTTAAACATGTAGTTGTTACATGTGTACTGAAGATTAGACCGTACTGAGTTTGTTCTATGAAGCCTTTTCTATCAGTCTTTTTTACGTTTCTCCTTTTGTGACATGTTGGTGTTTATGGAATATGAGATTTTCCGTATTTTTTTTTTCCTTTAAGTTTTTCAATTTAAATTTTCACAAAAAGTTGGTGAATTTATTTTTATTTATTTATTATAAAATATTATATTCTATACTATTACATAAGTATAAATGTAAATATAATGATTTAGTGACCTTATTATTGGTGCTTGTTTGTTGTAGGACAATTTCAATGATAAAACTGAAGTGTAAAATTAAACTGGAGCATGGAAGCGTTTATGAAAATAACCTGAAATAACCAAAAATGACAGGCTCAATCAAACATAAATAATTTATTAAATCTTACCTAAGAAGGTATTTATATACATAGAGTAGGAATGCAGTAAAACACAACACATCGTTCCACAGAAAGGAAAAAAAAAGGAGTATAAATATGAAAGATCTCTTCTAACGTGGTGAACTATATATGATTTATAGTTCTATGAATATATCTAGATGTCCATTGATAAAAATAAACATTTACTGATATGGGCTAATTGAGTTTTTGCAGGTTGAGTAAGCCTGCGTTGCTCAATGCTCATTGCAACATGTTTCAAAGGAAACAGACGTTAGACGGCGGGCGAGTGGTTTTCTGCATCCTCCCTGCCGGTCTCTGCGCACTCTGCTGGGATGAAGCAACCCGAGTCTCTAGGACAGTCATTCCCCTCCTCGTTCTCCTCTTCGCCCTTCATCTCCACCAGGTCGTCTCCTGTGGGCCACAGCAGAGTGAGGTTAGGGCTTTCATATCCACTCCTGCTGCTTAATTACATCTCAGCCATGCAAACCAGGTTTGGGTTACGCGTGCAGCCCTAATGGAGTTAATGTTAATTAAATGACGGCGTCTCTTGCTGGTTATTAACTGCATGTTGCAGGTCAGAGCCAGAACAGCCCAGCCACGCGCCACCTGTTCACAATGAACTGGCATCCATGTCGCCATTAATCCTGACCTGAATTCACGCTATGCTGTAGAGATTAACACAAATATGGCTGCAATGTTTGGTTGCTTGGCTGCTATCGTCGTAGCCCAAAACTGCTGTTTGATATTTTTGGTGTCTGTTTCTTAGCCAGGATAATTTGGGTTCTGGGCCTGGTGTATGTAAATGAGCTCTGTTCTGCTTGGCTGCTCTGTATTGGTGCTCATTCTAAAAGCAGTCCAGGCTTTAGTGAGTGGAGCTAAACCTCTGTAGGCTGTAGGCCTACAGTAACATCCATTAGTAACATTCTTAACACCCTATTAAATATGTGAGATATCATAGCAACCACCTGTGTCAACCTAGCAACCTCCTAGCAACCACCTGGGATTGCACAGCGATCACCTTGCAAAATCTTAACAATCTTAAGATGCCCAATTACAGGCAGTGCACTAGTTAAATGTACAGTCGTGTATAAATGTTTGAACGGCCAGATTATGTTATATTAAACAGAAAATAATGCTGCGTTCAGGTTCTAATTGAAAGAGTGTATGTAACAGATGGTTAACTAGGAAGTATGACTTCTCTTTCTTTGTGTGCTTGTTCGTTGAGAGTCCCACCGCACAGAAAAAGAATGTATGGTGGTCCAGACAATACAGTCCTAAAAACTGTATTTTTCCGCTTACACTGCAAGTTTAGCAGTTGTGCTCATTTAAAGAGGTTAAAGGCTGCATTATTTGTCGTCTTGTAAACCTGTGTATCATCTAGAATCTTACATTTACCAGTTTTAACGCAACAACAGAAATTTCCCAGTTTTTGACAGAGCTCCAACGCAGCATATGTTAACAGATCCTCTACAGGGGACAGTTTTAAATATGGGATTTTCATTTCTATTTATCTGCTGAGCCTTCTGTTTATTTGCTGTGTTGTCTAGTTGTACTTGTTTGCTGAGTTTTCTATTTATTTGCTGAGTTTTCTAGTTATTTGCTGAGTTTAGTGGAAAAAATATATATTATATAAATATAACCCTAGAACATTTGCACCGGACACATAGGACGTTTTTCCCAATGTTTTAAATCTGGCCATAAAAGATAACTGAGCATTTAAGGTGGAGGTAAGGTATCCTCTGATAACTCATTTTCACAGTGACCGACAAACTTTGCATATGATTGTATGTAAATGCATGATCTTGGGTGACATCACAAAAACAGCAATCTGCAAAACTTTTTTTGTAGCTCAGTTTCTAGATATGGACTGTACAGGTCCTTAGGAGAATGGCCTGTATACTGAAAGCACTGCGGATCCAGCCAACACCAGGCAGACAGTTTCTATAGACAGACTCTATAGTTTAGGATCATTCTGAGTGACAGTGTCGATACTCACTGGCCATGTCATAGATGACTTCTGAAGCAGCCAGCAGCTTGCGCCTGTGCTCCGGATCAGTCACATTGAGTTCAATCAGATGCTTCTCTTGCAAGTGCTTCAGGTCCTCCACCGTCTGGTAGCCATTCAGGAGTAACGTAGAAGCGTATTCCTGAGGGAACGGGTTGGAAAACGTTGTAGCAGAGCATATATCTGTGAAGGACTCTGGAGTAGGACTGTTTAGTGTTGTGTTTAGTGTTTTACCTCCAGATTCAGCCTTTCCAGTAACTCCAGCAGCGTTTTTGGTCGGGGTCTCTTTGACAGCCTCTGAGGTCTAATCTTTGGAGCCTCCTCGTCCTTCTCAGCTAGCATATCCACATAGATAAACTTGAAATTGCCCACTTTATTGTTCAGCATGCCGGTCCATATTCCCATGGGAGGTTTGCTAATGATGTTGATAATGTCCCCAGCCTGAAAGAAAGACGTATAGGATCACTAATCCAGCTCCGCGTTCTACAAATCCCAATGTTGGGTTGGTGTGCCGTAGCTGTTGCCACACCTGATTGTTGCGAGTGTCTGGATTTCACATTGTTCTAGAACGCACCCCATATTCACCATTTTCTAAAATGTCCTCCTCCATTATACACTCTTGCGGAATGTTCTCCACTATTCACCATGTGTCAGAATGTTCTGCCCATTGACACTGTTTGAGATGTTCTCCGTCATTCACATGGTTCTAGAACACCTCACCTTATTTGCAGTGTTCTACAATGTTCTTCTACAACGTTCTACAAAATTCTCCCCCATCTAAAATGTTCTCCGCTATTCAGACTCCCTGCTCACACTAATGTTGAATGCTCTTCCCTACTAACACTACTCTACACTATTCTGAAAAGAGGTTCTTCAGTAAAGCCAATGGTTCTATGTATCTACAAAAAGGGTTCCGCTAGTTTTTTGTAACAATAAACAAAAACAAAGGTTCTATATGCAGAACCATACAGAACACATTCTCCATCAGACTAACGGTTTTACCATATAAGCATGCAAATGCTTAAAGGGTTCTTGGCATGCACGTTTTAGAACAATGTTCTCCCATATCCATACCGTTCTAAAGCCGTTCTCCAGTCACCTTGCTTTAAAGTGCCCCCACATGCACAATGTTCAGGAATAACATCTCGTTCATGTTGTTCCAGAATATAATCCCCCATTCACACTGTTCTAGAATGTGTTCCCTGTTCACACTGTTCTAGAATGTGCTCCCCACACGCTGTTCATAAGTGTGTTTCCCGTTCACATTGTTCTAGAATGTTCTCCCCACACACACTGTTCATAAGTGTGTTCCCTGTTCACACTGTTCTAGAATGTGCTCCCCACACACACTGTTCATAAGTGTGTTCCCCATTCACATTGTTCTAGAATGTGCTCCCCACACACTGTTCGTAAATGTGTTCCCTGTTCACACTGTTCTAGAATGTTCTCCCCACACACACTGTTCATAAGTGTGTTCCCCGTTCATACTGTTCTAGAATGTTCTCCCCACACACACTGTTCTGGAATGTGTTCCTTGTCCACACTGTTCTAGAATGTTCTCCCCACACACACTGTTCATAAGTGTGTTCCCCCCTTCACACTGTTCTAGAATGTGCTCCCCACACGCTGTTCATAAGTGTGTTCCCTGTTCACACTGTTCTAGAATGTGCTCCCCACACACACTGTTCATAAGTGTGTTCCCTGTTCACACTGTTCTAGAATGTTCTCCCCACACACACTGTTCATAAGTGTGTTTCCTGTTCACACTGTTCTAGAATGTTCTCCACATGAGCTCCCCACTCATACTGTTCTGGAGTGTGCTTTAGATTCAGGAATGTTGCTTCCTGTTCATGTTGTTCTAAAACGGTACCCCCGATTCACACTGTTCTAGACTGTTCTCTCTCCATCTTGTTTTAGAGTACCCTCTTGTTCTCCTCCTGGAAGGACAGTGACAGTTCACCAAGTCAGAGGTGAATGCTAATCTCCCAAAAGCAGATGCAACGCTGACCTTGAGTTTGAGGGAGTCTGTGTCATACGGACTCGGAACAAAGTCTGTATGCACTCTGGCTCGTCCGCAGAACTGGCCGGTGTAGGGCGCCTCCTCCTCCAGCCTCAGGCTGTCTCTATTACTGGACACGTCTGAACTGCTGGTCACTCCACCTGAGCCAATAAGGCATAATGCACTGTGAATATCACCATGTCGTCCAGCCTTGCTGTCTTCACTAATGATATTTGAGTGTGAGAGTGCTTACTGGAAGAGCTCTGTCCACTATGGAGGCTTTCTAATGAGTTGCTGGTTCTGTGCGAGGTGTTGGCTGCAGGGGATCTGCTGTCTGCTTCTCCCTCTGCTTCTCTGTCGGTGTCATCACCCTGCATAAAGAAGACCACAGAACAAGTGTCGTAAACCGCAGTGCTTGTGTAAAATTGAGTGCGCATGTGTTTACACACCAAGTGTCTGTTTTTCACTGAACTGTCATTTCCCAATCACCTCTTACTGCATACCAGGCCTGCACGTCAACTTCTGGCGCTGGTTCGCTTCAAAATGGTTACCAGGTATTTACTCAATAATGCTAGAGCTAATGCTATCATACCACTCAATGGGCGGGATAGACCCAGGACAGACAATTGGCAGTCCATTGCAATGCGTAGATACACTCATCACAGTGGTGGTGATGGAAATCAGGGGTCGTGATGTCAACAACCCAAGTAGTCGATGTTTACTATCCAAAACCAACAGTGAAATTTCCCATGTCTTCTATAAGAATTGACTTCTTTTACTGTTTTTGCCCTGTAACACCCATCATGGCCGGCTCTCTGTCATAGATCCTTCTTTCAGAACTATTGTGAAACAGTTTCTCAAGCATCAGGCAACATCATTTATTACTCACCAAAAAATGTTTTAGTGAGAAAGTGTTCAGAAGCTTTGGTTTCTGTCACCGCTGCTGTGAATTTTACACCAAACCACCCTGAATGATTTCAGAATTCCCCTTTAAAACATACAGCCAGACCACAAAAAGCTATAACCGGCAGAACGTAGGTTGAAATTTGCAAAGAGAAACTGCATTTCTTGCTTTCAACCCCTTCCTTATTTTGGTGACATAGGCCTGAAATAAGCAAACGAGAGCATCACTACCTGCTGTCTTATGTTTTTTCTCCCAACTAGTTTGGCACCCCACTAAATTTCCTGGGTCTAACCAGAATACCCCATTACAGATGAGCTCAATGGCATCGCCTGGACGCCTGTTTTTAGTCGGTTTCTTGCCCTCCTGACTCAGTAATGCTAATGAACCAACTATCCCATGCATGTGCGGGACAGCCATGAGACCTTCCGGGCTAAATGTGATTGGGAACATAGACGTTTTAGGGTGGGAACAAAGCAAGAATGAAATGTCTATATAATGTCTATATAAGGAAGGTGGAGATCAAAGAACAGGGTGATGGAATAGTGTGCTTTGATAGAAGCCATGTTATCTATCTATGTCATCACACCAAAGAACACTTGGTACCACTTTACTGTAGGGTACTGTTCATAAAGCTACATGACACCTACATTAGCTGGTCATTACAGCTGACATAACCCTACATAAATGTTCATAAATGCTTTTTTCAATAGCCATCAATCTCCATACAAGTTGCCTTGCATGGTTTATAACATAAAATAATATTTATAAGCCTTTATATAAGGTAACGTCAGCTGTCATGACAAGCTTATGTAGGCCTTATGAACAGCATTAGCAAAGCTTCTTTTTTAAGTTGAGGTTCAAGTGTCTTGTAATTGAGAGCTCTGGTCTCACTGAATGGGGAAGGATGCTGCCTGATCGTGGTGGTGTAATCCTGATGTGCATCTAGACAAGTTCCGGCTGGTTTCTCCGTCTGACTCACCATGTCTTCCGAGCAGGATTTGCCGTGTTTTTTGCCCATCTTCATGCGCATAGTCAGTGAGATGGCCTTCATCTTCTTCCCCAAGCCGCTGTGCTTGTCACTGTTCTCCATCCCTGACTCACCCTCTGCCTATTGGAAGCACAGAGCATAATGAGTATTGACATCCATGCAGGTTAACAGCTCTGCTGCCAAATGCTCAGGGAGCCTACAGCTATGCTAGCAGGCTCTCGGTTAATAATTCATGGCTGAATGTTGCAGTATTTCGGCCCTATATTTAGTGTCTGAATTTTCTTGTCTCGCTGGAGAGTAGGTCGAGCTATTAATCAGAGCTCACATCTAATATTTCTTACCAAAGTTGTTCCATTTTCCTCAAGCCTGGCTGGTGAGTGGTGATGTCTGAAGCCGTCAAACTTTCCGAAACTAGTGGATCGCTGAATGAGAGAAAAATTACAGTCCAATTATAGAAAAAAAAAAAGACGCCCTGTTTGTGGCATTTTGGAAAGACACTGCAGGCTTACAGCTCATTGTCTTAATGTCACACTTTCACAGTGGTGGACAGTAAATGGAATTTGTTACTGTACTTAAGTAGTAACTAAAGTGTTTCCATTTTGGGGAACTTTTTATTTGAACTTTCGGGCCACATCTGTCCTTCCTTTGGCTTTTGTGCACATTAATATATACCATGCCAAATCAGGCTATTGTGGTCACTCTGTTATGAGCTTGTTTTTAGCTTGGGGCTTGGTTCTAGCTAATGGAACCTGTACTCCTTCAGTGTTTTGTGCTTATGATGGTTTGAATAGACATCAGTGTCAGGCTAATTAATGACCTTCTATTAAAGACTGGTGGACTGAGAGACACTAGAGTCTCTTCACCTACACTGAGCTGATGAAGAGTCTTGAGCCAGAAATGATAATAGGACATTAGAGTTATAATAAATCATGCTCCTGTTACTTTCCATATATACCATACAGTCCAATTGAAGGTAAATACTTTAGTACTTTTACTCCAGTGGTCTAAAGGGAGGAACGTCTACTTTTACTGGAGGGTACCTCTGCTTTAACTTACCTACAAGGTTTTGTACTTCGTCCACTTTTGAATTTTAAATTTAGTACCTTCAGCAAAAACTAAAAAAATGTATCCATCATCTTTACATCACAAAAGCATTATTAGAATTAGTATTAGTTGTTTTTTAATCAGTGTTCATATCATTCTGTAATATTCTGTAAATAATAGTTTATATAATATGTCTATACAGACCTTCATATGTAAAGAATTTCCATATATGTACAATTATCTCTTAATTGCTTCCCAGCTCTTTATCCTTTCTTTCAGTTGTTATATTTACTGTACCTTGTACTGTATTTTTCCATTCGTGAAATACCTGTCAAGTCTTTGTGCTTGTCTGGTCTGTTTAGTGTTTTCTGACTACGCCATGAACGTGTGCTCACCATGATAAACACTGTATAATATATACAATATAAAGAAATTCTGATCACTAAATAAATGGTAATCTACGAAACCATGGTTTGTGACAATGGGACTTTAGTTTTTGTTAGCGTTTCTGACCCACATGCAGGTTGGCTGTACCACTGGCTGTAGCATTTCAGTTTAAGTTTATACATTAGGTTTGTATTTTAGAAGCACCTTGTTCTTAATTGTGGCTAACTGAAACTCCATCTCCCATTGAAAGTTGAGTCCCATATGAACCTCAAAATTTGTATTTTGACCATCATAATAAACAGCTATATTTCTAGTACAACTGGTGAAACTTACCTTTGGCTTGAGGTTTTTAGGTTTGTCTGAGACGTTTGAAGCTGTCCTCTGAAGCATTGCCCTACTTTCTGTTTAGATCTTATATCAGTTTGTTGTTTTCTTGTTTAATACCGGCTAATGTGTTTAACCTTCGGCTCTAAAGCATTAACTGGAGCGTCTCGGCGGATGAATCTGTCTTTCTGACTTCCTCAGATCAGACAGGATGTGACCCAATACGTGTTCTATCTATTACCGAAGCAGTTTCAGAGGGAAAAAAACACTTGAGTTTGCATTTTGTGGCCGTCCTGATAACCACTTCCCAGTCATTTCGAGTAACTTGCATAAAGCGAATCGGTGCGAATTAGATGGCACAAAACTTTCCACCAAGGCTAGGAGTGGTATTATTAGAAAAGGAGTCTCCTACATTCAGGTTTAATACTATGCTGGTGGAGGTTGATAATTGAAAATCGGCTGGTAATTGAAATGAATGTTGTTAAATGTGAGAGTTGTTAATTTTGTATTTTCTTCTTCTGCCTTTTGCCCAAGTTACAAAATCTGCCACTTTGTATAGAGGAAGTGTTGGCTGACTCAAACAGGAAAGCAGAAGTCGTCACGTTATTGAAAGAGTTCCTCTCACATTACTCAACTGTGGCAAATTTCAGGAATTCAGCATTTTGGAATTCCTGATTGGTTTAGGAGTGAACGTGAACGCTTCGTTATCTCTATGTCAAAAAGTGAAATCTGTGGTTATGGTGAGTTTTCATTTTGAATGAATCATAGTACTAACAGGTCTTAGTCTATATTGCGTAACTAGCCCAAGTCATAACTCTAGCCCAAATCAAAGCATTTTCTTTTGTCCCATTTTGTTAAATATTTGAACTTATAGGTATATAACCAGTTTCTCTGCCATAAAGTCTTTAATCTAGTGTGCACTATGGTTATGATCACTTTTCAGTTATTTTTGCTGAGATTTTTCATCATTTAAATATCATTGACTGGTTTAAACTGTAGGGCAGCTTCGCAAGACCAAGAAACAACTGACCGACAGCATCTCAGACAAACCTGTGCACAATAACATTGGCCTAATCCAGCTGTGTGCAATCAGTCACGCCAAAGTCTCAATCCAGGATTACAAAGCTATAATCTATTTCTTCAGGCTCAGGCAAGCCTACAAAACAAACAGCCTCCCATTTCGTATAAGTGAAAATCATAGAGCCTGTGTTTATTATAATAGACAAGCAAGAAAACAAAAACCTCATCGTTTTTAGGCAGAGAATGCTTTGAAAGCCAAGACATCTTGTTGAATAGCCTTGTACTATATTTCCATGTGGTGTATTATATGTGGGTAACCTTCGCTTTGCCTTCCAAAGTGGAATAAGCAGACATCTGTGTGGGTCGTTACCCTAAAACCACTAAAAAGAGTGAACAGACCGCTGCTGGGGTTGGACTGAATTTCACTGCCTACTCTATTCTATAAGTAGATCAAACTTGTTTGTGACAGTTTGAAATGTCACCTTAATATAGCTGTAGTGACTGTCAAGCGCCATACTGTAAAAAAGCCAGAGGCCTCCCCTCTTTTATGTAAAGTGGGTTATTGTACACAGTGTTGCACATATTGTATTTCTCTGTACAACCAGGTAGACCACCAAAACCATCACCATCAGATAAACAGCACATCAAGCTTTCAACTTTGAGAAGTAGGAGAAAATCAAGCTCCACTCGTACTTCAGATCCAAAAGTGTTTCTGTTTATATACATTTCTTCCAATACGAGAAGACAATTTGACGCTTTGGGTCTAAAAGGATGTATAGGTATCAAGGAGGTCTTACTGAGAACAAGGCCAAAAAAAAGAAGAACATTTGCATATCTAACAAAGAATGGTCTGGTGTTCTCAGAAAAATGGGCCGGCCACCCCAGAGCGTAGTGTCATTCAGTGTGTGTGAGGGTTATTGAGTTTGTGAGGAGCAGAAAATGTAACCCAGTTCTAAGACTAAGCTTTGGAGGTGTGGAAAAAAAAGTCTACAGAAAAACTGTAACCAAGCGACGGATGCTAAATACTGAAGAAATAGTTTTAGTGGAGGTTTCACTGAGGAATTAGTGTCTCATACAATGGACTGCCCACCCCAGAGTTCAGATCTCAGCATCATTGATACCGTTTGTTATCCAGTATATAAGAGCATCACGAAGGTCTACCCTTGGTGCTATTGGGATTGTGAGAAGTACAAATGCAACCCCATTCTAAGACTTTGGAAGTATGTTACAGGTCTGCAAGTTTCTTTGACAAGCTGAAAGCAAGCCAACTGAAATAAACGGAAGCTGTAATCAAATGATTGACGCTAAATGCTAAAAATATTTAAATGTATATTATTATGTTACACTGTCAAATATCAAACATGGTACACATTTTCAAAATTGGCCTATTTGTTGTACACTGGAAGAGCAAAATGTTCAGCTGATGCTGGATTACTGGGCTAAGGCTATGGCCAATTTGTAACCCTCTGTGCATGGATATTATATTTTACCATAGAACTAAGTCCAAGTCAATACAGAGAAGTGTAACATGTAATTAAAAGCTGTAACCAAAGCATAGATGCTAAATCCTATATATTTTTTTTTGAGTTGAGGTTTCTGTAAAATCTTGTACAAGACACTGAAGTATAAAGTCAGAAGTATAAAGTCCAGAACCAGCCTCAGAGATAGTTTCTTCCCCCGAGTCATCAGGCTACTGAACAGCCAGTAGTGCTGATGCACCGGTATATGGACCTGGTTCAGCACATCTCACCAAAACCATGTAAACGATGATCTCCATGGACAATCATCACTCTGCCCTTTACATTAGCATATTTACACTTGCACATATAGACTGACCTACTGTTATCTTCCATCCACACTGTATATCTGTAGTGTATGTATATACACATATAATATAATATCCTATGCCCTGTATATACCCTGCATCTCTCATCTACCTCAGCCTTACCATAGTGCTATATGGTAATGTGTACATCTGCATATATCATAGTTTTTATTCGTAACTGTAAATTAGTGTAAACAGAGATTTTAGTGCTTAGTAGTTTGTATTTTTTGAAGAACTAATTAGTTAGACTTAATTTCATTTTTGACTGGAAATTAAATAAACACAGTGATAAACAAATGCAGTCTGACCTTCGCACAGACACTGAATGTTCTTTTTTCAGAATATAAAATGAGGTATCGGTACCAGATGAGGTATTGGGGGTCCGATAAATGAACTTGTATTGCATCACAGCAATGAACATGATAAATGAACATGTTCAAAGCCATGATAAAATAAAAGCTTAGTAATTCAATAAAGCAACTTGTAAGATGTTTTTACTTACACTAGAAATAATATGAGTTCTACTCAAGCTTCCATCTGCACTGGTGCCACACAGGTCCACATTGGTGATGGAGTGGACCATTCGCTGAGGGGAAGAGACTGTGTCGAGGCTCTGGCTGTTGATCATGTCTTTTCCTGGGATGCTGTGCAAGCCAAGGTCATGGGAATGGGCGTGGTACTCCGTGAGTGGTCGGCGACAGGTGTGGTAGGCTGGAGGCCAGGCGTGAACAGGATCTGCGGGGTTACTCCAGCGCTGGTGGCTAGAGGGTGCTGTCTCTCTTCCTCTGGTCCTTACGGGACAGGTGGAACTCTCCTGGAAGTGGAACTTCGATCCTGTACCACCAGCTGCCGCCGCTGGCGCTGGGCTTTTGGAGTTAGCTTTGGAAGAAATGGACAAACATGTCAATCTGTCCTGCTGCAGACACAAATCAAAAGTTTGTGAACACCTTGCTTTCCTTTCAAATCTCCTAAGGAGCACTGTTAGGTTAGTTGATATCAGACAGATTTAGATTTAACATATTCATTGTATGCTGGTAGAGAGAAACATTTAGATGACACTGGGCTAATGTGCTGAAATGGATTTGAAACAAATGAATATTATATTTAAATGAAGAACCTTCGTAAATCTAACAAAGAAGCCTCTGGTGTCCTCAGAACGATGGACTGACTGCCCTAGAGTCCAGATCTCAGCATCATCGAATGTGTTTAGCATTACTGAGATTGTGAGAAGCAAAAACTGCTACGCAATTCGAAGAAGGCAAGTCTACTGAAATGAACGGCAGCTTTAACCAAAGGATGGATGCTAAATGCTAAGAAATGTTCTGGGTTTGACAAGATACTGGAAAAATGGATAACCTGAACTTGTCAAAAGCACAACTTTGACAAATTAATTGTGCGATGAAAGAACAAAAACATTTAGCTGATGATGTTACTGTACTAAACTGGCCGATTTTAATATTTTATATATATATATATATATATATAAATATATATACTGTAGGACTAATCCAGGTGGACCCAGTTTACACTGTACACATGTTAAATCAGCATCAGTATCTGTAGATACAGTGAGGTCCATAGATATTTGGACTACCACCGCATATTGGACATGAAATAAAACATATGAGCTGAAAGTGCATATTTTCAGCATTGATTTTAGGGTTTTTACATCCACAATAAAATACAATATAACCACAGTCTTACATCGTCGCCCTAGAGTAATTGGACAAACTAACACCATCTTAAAATATATAAAATATAAGTTGTCCTTTTAATATTTCATATTTGCAAAAGAAAGTATTGGACATGTCTTCCTGAATCTGGAACCCATAAGCATCGCTAGATGCCGGGTTTTGTCCCTGGTGATGCCCTGCCAGGCCTTCACTGTTACCACTGGTACTGGTGCTGACCTTTGAGTTTTGCCCTCAGTAAGTAAAACACTTGGACAATTTGACTGAGGTCAGATGATTGACATGATTGGCCACTGCAGTTTTGTTGATTTAATAAATTGTGCTTCTGCAATACGCTTCAGGTCCTTGTCTATCAGCAGGTAGTTTTGAATCATTTGGCTGGATCTCAGCAGATTCTCTAGCCCAATGCACTTCAGAGCTCATTCTGCTGTTGTTGTCAGCAACTGCATCATCAATAAATACAAGGTACCCAGTTTCACTGGCAGCCGTACATGACCACACCATAAAACTACCTCCACCATGCTTTACAGATGCGGTGTTATGCTTTGGATTGTGAGCAGTTCCGTTCCTTCTCCGAGCTCTTCTCCTCATTCTGGTACACAATGTTTGTCTCGCCTATATATATAGATGATGATAGATATATATATATATATAGATGATAGATATATATATATAAGATGATGCTCTAGAACTGTACAGGTCTTTTTGGATGCTTTCTGACGAACGCTAATCTGGTGCTCTTGTTTTTGAGGGCTTATCAGCGGTATACCTCTTATGGTAAACCCTCCATGTTCACTCTGGCCTTGATTGTTGACTTTGACACAGATACGCCTACCTACTGGAAGGCGTTCTAGATCTGGCCAACTGTTGTGAAGGGGGTTTTCTTAACCAAGGAAGAAAATTCTTCATCAAAATTTGTCATCCCCCACAGTTATTTTCTGTGGTCTTCCAGACCTTTTGATGTTCAAAGCTCACTAGTGCATTCTTTCTTTTTAAGAATGTACCAAAGAGTTAATCTGGCCATATGTAATCTTTTTGCTATCTTTTGATGTGATTTGTTTTTAATTTTTTTTTGCCTGATGATGGCTTTCCTTACTGGCACTTGACATTCTTCAGGCCAATTAAAGCTGAAAGTCTGCAAGTCTTAAAGCCAGTATTAAAATTTGGTAGGAAGTCATCACACTATTTGTTACCCAGTAGTGGGTCAAGAATGCATCACGAAGGTGTACCTTTTGTCTTGGCTGGAGCTCGAGTCCCATCTGTCCTCTTGTGACTCCCCTGCTTTCTTGATTTCTGTGCTTTGTTGACGGTTCCTCTCACATCTGCTACCTCTGCGTGAGACGTTATTATCTGTTACAGGACAGAGAAATTCACAGCTACATTTTAAACCAGCTTGCTCATCTTTAAAAACTGCACTGTCAGCAATAATAAAACGTCCTGCAGAGAAGTGACTAGAGTAGCTGTGCTCAGCGTAACACCTAAAATAGTTCAGTGTTTCAGAAAGTACTTTTTCATAAGCTGCAAAATAGGCTATTCTAAAGTCACTGTTTTTGTCAAGGAAAGCCACACACATCCTCGTTTACATATTCCCACACATTCAACCCCCAGCAGTTTAGCCCTGCTCATTTACACTGAAGAAAAACAGGGCTGATCTCAGATTGCCTTTTGAATAGACACACATTAGAACAGCCAATCAGAACAAAGGCCATTTACATGGATCAGATTAGGCACAGTAACCGACTGTTTACTGCTGAGGAATAAAGAGAGAGACCGAAACGGCACATTCTCTAAACTACGTTTACATTCCAGTATATTCACCCGTAACTACCAGTCATTGTGTTTTGTTAGCTTAGAATTAGCCATTCATATAACATTGGACCAGGTACTCTTCCATCAGAGGCTGCCACATAGAGCAGTAATGCTGCTACAGTAGCCCACAACAGAGAACCCACCCACTGGCTGTCAAGGGCGCATTTCTTGGTTTGCGTTTTTACATTAAACCTGCAGCTTGAATTTGTTGGCCCTCTAGCATCAGAAGAAGAATCCTTGTGGAAATGTCCTACCCCAGTACATCATGAACATGAATATTTTGATAGCTTAAATAAACACTAACATAGTTAAAACTTCTAGGCTGAAGCTGGTTTCTGTGTCACCAAGTTTCCTGTTCCACCTTAACTGGTACAGCAGTTACATAATGGCACTGACATTCAGTTTTAGCCAGCTACGCTTTTGAAGTCGGTGAATGTCCTTATTGAATGTGATCAACCTAAGGATGTCTCGATAGCCTAAATCAGCTTATGAGGGAAGAAGTAGTTATTAATAAACAGAGTCTGAAATAATGAACATTAAAACACAATAAAACTGTAACACTGAGTTACTGTGCTGTACTATTGATATGAGCATGCTCAGTAGGATAACTCGATGGAGAGTAAATTGTTAGAACAGCGGTGCTAGCTAACCATTTGGTGTGGTAAGAAGTTGGGAATCCAGTTGACCAATGAAGTATTAAAGAAAGCACAAGAAGCAGTGAATGAGGAAAAACATGAAGAAGCAAAACAAAGCTCACTGCTAATGGTTACACACTGCTCCTTTAAGTGACATGTGGTCACCTAAGTGGTCATACCGGTCACTATGTGGTTATGACTACTCAAATTCCCAAGAGAAACATGGTCGTAAACCACACATCAACAACACAGCTCTCAAACCTGAATTTAGAGTTATCGCTGTTATTGAGTGTACTGTAAAGTACATTTCATGTGTTAAGATCAACCTGTTATTTACTATATCGGTAAAATGAGTGTTATAATATTCTTCTAATAATCTCATAATGAGAATTATTAAACATTTCCCACTGGGTGATTTTACTTCCAACGATATAATACAGTGTTTTGTGGTGTTGGCCTTGGCTTAGTGGTTCATCTTTGTCTACCATGGCGGCTGCTGGCATTAGAGTGGGTATGCGGACCTGGCAGTGTCCGTTCTCTCGGGCCTTAACCACCCCCCACCCCGACAGTGGGGGCAGAGGGATTACATGGACATAATGACGCCCCTTTCTCTCTGACCATCTGCACATCATTCCCAATGCAATCGGCATTTATGCTAAGTGATTGCCCCCATTTACTGACAGCTGCCACTGCCCGGCGCTCCGGGTAAGTAAAGCGCATGAGCACAGTTTAGATGATGATTTTCAAGCTGCCTGCTGTTGTGATGTTAGAATGGGTCAGGAAGCTGAATGGAGGTCCAGAACTCACCGTGTTGCGCTGCCTGCTGTCGGGCCAGTCCTCTTGTGGGTTCCAGCCATCGTAGTACACAATCTATTGAATAATACAAGCATTGGGAGCATAATTTTGGGGGCGGGTTCTTTCACTTGGGTACCCTAGTGTAACTGCCAGAACACAGCCCATCAAAAGTTTGAGGACACTTTGTAGTTCTAGTTCAGCAAGAGAAAAGGCCTGCTAACGTTTTTCTGTTTACCTTATTAATAGAGCTATTGCTAAATAATGATATGAGAATTTTCAAATCTGTTGTTTACAGCACCTATTGATGTCTTGAAGGCATTTTAGCTGATCAGTGCCTGGATCGGAGTTTGGCATTAAACCTAAATGTGAGGCCCTGGTGCTGCCTGCATTCGGTTGTAAAACAGCTTATTTAATTAGAAAGACTACAGACTAGTCCTGCTCCACAGACAGACTCAGAAAGTCTTTTGTCCCTCAGGCCATAAGACTGTTCAACTCCTCTCAGTTCAGCAAATGAAAACTCTGTGACACTCTTTCATTACAGTCGCTCCAATGGACACACCCTCATCTCTGCACACACTCCCTCCTAAATTCCCTATATCTATTTATATTTTATTATTCTACTCCGTTCTGTACTACTGTTTATTTATATTACTGTGTACTTGCACTGTCTGTATGGCTGACAACAGCCATCTTCTCAATATGCACAGCAAATGGTGTGCCACTACCACCATTACACAGACACTAAGTGACTCTATTTTCATACTTTATATTGTATCTTTGTTTTTTATCTGTATCACTCTGTCTTGTTCTTTTGTTACTTCTGTGAACTTTGTATATTGTATTACTGGATGTCTAGAATTTCCCTCTGGGATCAATAAAATATCTATCTATCTATCTATCTATCTATCTATCTGTCTGTCTGTCTGTCTGTCTATCTATCTATCTGTCTCTCTGTCTGTCTATCTATCTATCTATCTATCTATCTATCTATCTATCTATCTATCTATCTATCTATCTATCTATCTACTATAAAGTTAGTTTGTGAAAAGGAAGGTGCTGGCAAGGTATTCAAATGTTTACCGTCAGCAGGATTCCGGTGGGTTTGGTAAACCCCCTGCTGGCTGTGGCTAACCACCTAGCACCGAGCGTTCCATGCTGTGAGCATGTTTCCAAAAAAAGGACATTTCCATTGGTTATCAATCCTTCCAGGTCACGCCTCTTCCTTGCAGCAACTACAGTGTGTTACATTACTGATGAACTGATAAGCCAAACGTGTTCATTTATATTAATGTGTATGAGAGTGTGTGTGAGTGTGTGTGTGTGTGAGTGTGTGAATGTATCTGTTTGTATGTTTATGTTTATTTATATATGTATGTGTATATATATGTATGTGTGTGTATGCAGTAGTAGTAGTAGTAGCTGTCCTTCCCATTACTGATCAATTGTCTGTAAAGCACGTTAAGCTGCCAACAGTATGAAAGTATGCTCTATAAATAAACGTTATAACAACAACAATAATAATAATAATAATAGCAACAACAACAACAATAATAATAATAATAATAATAGCAACAACAACAACAACAACAACAATAATAATAATAATAGCAACAACAACAACAACAATAATAATAATAATAGCAACAACAACAACAACAACAATAATAATAATAACCATTATTATTATTATTATTATTATTATTATTATTATTGTTGTTGTTGTTATTATTATTATTATTATTATTGCTATTATTATTATTATTATTATTATTATTATTATTATTTGGACATCCTCGAAACTGTGGCATATAGACCATTAGGCAGTTTGCTCATTGGCAGTCAGGGCCCAGTTCTTTGTGACCCTACTTTTTGTCATTTACTGAATAATGCAGTATATAAAATATGAATACACTGTGGGATAAGTTATATTAATCTAAAGTCAGTGTCATGTTCGAAAAAGCTGTGATGTGAGTATAAGCTGGAAACCTGACCTGCGCAGGAAGCTCTTTTTCTGTCTGTGTAGAGTTGATCTGGTGGTGTCTGTTGTCCCTGGGGTGGATTTCAGCTTGTTGTGCAGACCTGATTTGCTCTGAAACATAAAACATGATCTTACCAAGCAGCTTCAAATACTGGTAATAAATCAGAATATCATATTTCATCATTCATCAGATTATTAAAAAAAGCAAGAGCAGGCATCTGTCAGCACCCAAACAACGTTAAGGTGCAAAGTGCATATTTAGAGTCATCTGAAAGCTGAAACCGAACCTGAACCAAAGCCTGAATGTTTTGCGTGGGTAAGAGTTGATTTTGCTACCTGACATCCTGTTTTGCTGTAAAATTTGATTAGGGGAACTACCGCTTTATAATGCAGAGTTCAGTTTAGTGTTGCATGCAGATGTGACGGTGACAAGAGCTAAAAATATACACATCTGGGCTCAGCTGGAAGCTTTGAAACCGGTTTGCATTAGACTCTCTTCCAGGGGTTTGGTAAGTGTCCTTAGGCTTAAGTTAAGTTAATCACAGTTACATCCTTCTCTTTACGTAGACCTCAGTATGTTTACAAATACGTTTATTAAAGTGTATTTCCTCATAGCACACTGAAGTATACGCATTGTCAAAACAACAGCTGCACCCAGAAGGAGTGTCGGATTGCAATGCTAGGAACTATAAATGATGAATCATACATATAGACTGATATGGACAATATTTATTGAGCTACACCTACAGAAGTAGTGTCTTTCTGTGTGGCATGGAGGTGTAGAGGTTCCTATAGGTGTCCTGTGATAATCCATCCCATGCAGCTTGAATATTCTCATACGGTTCCTGCAGATTGTGCTGTAGGGGTGGAGGTGGAGGCCTTTTGGACGTGTGACGTGTGACAACATATATTCATTTTGGCAAAGACCACAGTGCCTCCCCACACGGATCCATTGGTCGTCTCCACCAAGATTGACTCGTCACTGAAGATGACCCGCTGCCATGGACATCTATACAGCATTCTAATATGAGCTTGTTTGACATAACGTTCCAAAACCATGGGGATTCATACAGAGCGATATAGAGTTTGCCCATCTTTCCGGGTATGACTGTGTCCACTCTTTTGGCAAGGCTTTCTGCAACATTCCAATAAACCATGGGGACTAATATAGACATCCCATTCCAAAACCATTGGGATTAATATGGAGTTTGCATTACACTTAAATGTGAGGCCCTGCTGCTGCCTGCATTCGGCTGTGAAACAGTGTAGTTGATTATAAAGACTACAGACTATAAAATTAGCTTGCTGTGTGAAAAGGAAGGTGTTGGCATGTTATTTAAATGCTTGACGTCAGCAGGAATCCGGTGGGTTTGGTAAACCCCCTGCTGGCTTTGGCTAACCACCAAGTGCTCAGGTCCATGCCGTGAGCATGTTGTTCTTTGCAACACCTCTTCTTTGCAACAACTGTTACATTACTGATGAACTGATAAAGCAAACGTGCTCATTTGTATTCAGACCTTGACGTCCTCAGTATTGTGGCCTATAGATGGTTTTTTGCAGTTTGCTCATTGGCAGTCAGGACACAATTCTTTGTGACCCTGCTGTTTGGCATTTAATATGGAGTTAGCCCATCTTTCCAGCTACGACAGCATCCGCTCTTCCGGGAAAGCTTTCCGCAACATTCCAAAACCATGGGGATTAATAAGGAAAGGTCCCATTCCGAAACAATGGGGATTAATATGGACGACCCATTCCAAAACCACTGGGATTAGCATGGAGTTTGCCCATCTTTTCTGTTATAACGGTGTCCACTCCTGTGGGAAGGCTTTCCTCAACATTTTGGAGTTCCTTCTCTTGTGTTCCTGTGGAAAGTTGTGTCCATTCAGTTCAAAACACACTGTAAGCGTTGTTCCCAAGGGGCTGAGATCTGGGCTGTGACCTCACCACTGGAGTTCCTCCACACCAAACCTGCCATGTCTTCGTCATGTGTTATGCACCTCACATTGACTTTGGAATGTTGTTTCCTGAGGCAGTATGGAATTATAGATAACAGGTGCTATGCACTTCAGCAATCGAAAGCACTTCTTATAAGTTTGCATGGTCTACCGCTTTGTGGTTGACCTGTTGTTGCTTCTAGATACCAGGCCTGATGCCCTGTAGCAGGAGAGAAGATTCACAAATGGACATATGGAAAATGTGGCATCCTTTCACAGAGCCAAAGTCACCCAGCTCTTCTGTATAACCCATTCAACAGCCAGAGTTTGTCTACGCTATGTGCTATGTATACATGCCATTAATTTTGCCTACCCGTTAGCAATTAGCTAAAACACCGAACTTAATAATTAGAAGAATTGTGTGTCCACATACATTTGGCTATATGGTATACAGTGTACTTAATGAAGCTTCTTTTTCACAAGGGTACTTTAGCTTTAAGTAGTCCAAACAAGGTCATATATTAAAGCTAATCATTCCAGACACCGATTGTGTTTTCCTAAAAACCAGTAACAGCTGAAGAAGATTATAAGCTTTATGCTGAATGTTGTGCTGTAAGATCCTGTGAAACTCAGGCCTACACCTAAGGCCAAATGCTGTCTTTACAATTACGGCCCTGCTGTTTGTTAATTAATCCGACCACTGATGGCTTTAGAAAAGCCGCTGTCTGGACGACACTGCGCTTTGCCACCCCTTACTCACTGTAAGGATTCACAGTGTCTTGATAGTGACTCTGGGCTGCCCACGCCTGGCAGCTTGGCTGCAAGGATGCAGTAAATGAAATCAAGTTCGAGCTTAACCCACAAATCCCTGGCCAGTTTTACCTTGGTTCTGGTTGTTCTTCATGTGAACCGAATCGTCCTGTTTTTTGGAGGCTGGCCAAGCGGCATTAGGATGGACGGTATTATCTGTGGGAAGGGAAACCAAAACCATTAAGGATTTATTCTCTCAGTTGAGGTCAGTGCATGCTACATGCCAGATAAGATGTGCTCGCTACGTACGGCCTGCCAAGTAGGCTATTGTGTCTAGAAGTTGAGAGTTTGCTTTTTAGCAACAGGGCCTTTTTTCCCTTTTAGCTCTCCGTTTCTTCAGTAGGTGGATGGTTTCGATCACGTAGGTTGACATGCTAGTTATTTCATTAAGATGAGGATCTGCTGATCAGAGTTATTATATTTTCCAACAGTAAGAATAAAACCATTATGATTGTGACCAGCCCCATTTGTTCTGGCATTGTGCTTTGTACTTGGTATATTTTTAGCCACCCCAAAGCTCATGTTGACTGATCCTGCTTTGCTGGTTAAACTGGATTCCTATGTAAGCACCTGCTTTTGTGTTCTGTGACGGGAATGAGCTTATTGGAATAATTTAATGGCATGTGCTCTACATACCTAAAGCGTCATTGACAGAAACAGATTTCGGTAAAGGCCTGAAAGCAGGAAACAAAACAAAAAAGAAAGCACAAATATGAGGGAACAGATTCCAACCATGCAGCACTGATAATAACAGTTCAATAGAGGAATCTTTATATTACCTATTTTAACATTCAGCACCTGACTGTATGACTACAGTTGGGGACACTGTATATTCTAAATGCGTATCACTGTGAATGCGCCACTGTACTGTGTGGGAGTGCGGGAATCAGAGTGCAGGAAGGCGACTCATGTTGCAAAACCCCACGGAAGTAAACGAGATCTTTAAGAGGATGACTCAGATCCACTTCAAGTTTCTCAGTCACACTGATCCCACAGTGACAGTCAGTTCAATACAGTACATGACGTACACGTGACAGTTATGAAGATTTAACTCCTGAAATCAAACATGGTATCGATTTCTGCAGCCCTGCATTGTGCGTCATACAGATAAGCAGCTGCTAAAGGACTTATATATAAACACTCCATGGGACGACCAAAGGCTCTGTGCATGAACTCTTCAGCACAGAGTTGAGGCCTCCTGACAAGTTTGGCAGCTTAGCCAAAATCCAAGCATTCAAAATTCTAATACTGAATATGTTTAGATATAATAATAATAAGCAAGCATACCTTCTTTTCTTCTTTTTGGTGTTAGTGGAGTTGATCTGTGAAATGTCCTGATGAAAGATGTACAGATTAGTTGGATTATTCATCATGTAGGGTCTATACCAGGGGTGCACAACATACGGCCCGCGGGCCTGATACGGCCCGCGAAGACTGTCAATCCGGCCCGCGAAAGGAATGCTGACCCCGCCCCCTCCCCCCCGAAGCCATCGCACTCCGCCAAAGCGACTATGTCTCAACACCCCACCCCCCAAGCCATCGCAATCCGTGAGCCACTCGGACCCCCCGCCCAAAACCAAAAGTAAATTTGTGTGGCCCTCTGGTGTAGGTATTAATATGAAATTGGCACTTGGTTAAAAGAAGTTGTGCACCCCTGGTCTACCATCTATAAAGTGGATGGTGTAGCTCAGCGGATAACACCGCTACCCACCAAGTAGCCACCACCACATGTGGGAGACTGGGGTTCGAATCCCAGTCTGGGTGACTATGCTGTGCTACACCAATAAGAGTCCTTGGGCAAGACTCCTAACACTACACTGGTCTGTAATGTGATTAACCTTGTAAGTCGCTCTGGATAAGAGTGTCAGCTAAATGCCAGAAATGTAAATGTAATGCAGTTTTCAGGTACAAAAACCCCATACTTATCACATTATATCCAGTCATGTGCAAAATTAGCACAGCATTTGTCAATGTTTTAATACATCTTCAATAGGCAACAGACCTAAATATGGAATTTTCTGCTATATATTTTTAATCGGTTTAAGTAGTGAAAATATAATAATGTGCCATAACAGTTTTACTACTTAAATACAGTAAAGTACTGTATTACTTTCATTCAGTACATCCAAAGTAAGAGAAAGAGAGAAAAATAAAAAAAGGACACAAAGTCATAGATGCAGAGCACCATCCTTGAATAGGTTACCTGTAGTAATTGCTGCAAACCTGGCTATGAATATCATAATTCTCAAATTAACATCTCCATGTTCCATCATTTCCAAATGAGCTCCGTACTGACCAATAGTCATGTCAAACTGGACAGCCTAGCCATTTGGATTCTGTGTTTGTGCACTTGCGTAAGTGACGTGTTAAGCACATGCAAATTTGAGACTGCAAACATAAGTGCATCACTGTGTTCTGCACTTTCAGTAATGTGTACCGAAGTGCTCACAACTCCCCCTTGAGAAATATCATCTACCTGCTAAACTTTAACGATTGAGTGACCAGTTACATGTCACATTATTTTGCAGTTCTGTTCTCACTGTCAATCCACTCATTAGGGCCTTCGTCAGTCTGACAGGAAACACATTTTTGAAGGCAGTAAGCCTTTCATTATTTCACAGACATTTTTAGGTATGCAGAATATACACCCCGTCGTTCCTGGCAGCCCATAAACAGATGCACTAAATCCTAGGCGTTGGGAATACGCAGCATGTCGACACAATGTTAAACCAAGGTGATTTTGTTTCGCCTCACCTTGCTATGGAGGGATGAGATCGCTGTTTTATGGAAGTTTAGCTAAGCGAATGAAAAGGTGTATTTTTCATTCTGTGAGATTAAGCCTAGTTAGCTGGTCTATAGACGATTGTGAATGTCATTGTATCGTTGTCATTGTATCAATAGCTGTTCAGCAATTATCCATGATGCAAACAGAAGCTAGTGAATGAGATTTCCTTTATTTCTGTTCTTTTTGCATACTACTGCACTCATCATCAAATAATAGCTACACAAATACCTGCATCCAGTAAGAATCAACCAACAGGAGTGAAACTCGGTGGGTAAGTTTGTCAGAAAAGCAAATGCTTTAGGTTTTATGCTCGGCCTTGCATGTGGTATATGCAAGGACAGGCCTTATCGCTGTACCTGACTGACACAACAGCCACGCTAGCAAACATCCAGTGAGCAGTGATGCCTCCATGAGTCAGCACCATTGGCAGACCCATCATGGCGCAGGAGTGCACCACGTCAATGACACCATAGACTGCAATGGTGTTGCACCAGACTGCCATGGAGTGACTCAGAATTTTCAAAAGTCATCTTCAGTGACAAGTCACAATTTTGGTGGAAACGACCAACTGTGTGTGGAGGCATTGTGGTCAGCACCAAGATGAACGGTTTGTTGTCACACATTACACGTCCAGAAGGCCTGGTATCATGCCACCCCCCCAAAAAATTCTCCAGGAACTGTGTGAACATTTTTAGGCTGCATGGGATGGATTATCACAGGACACCTTTAAGAACCCCTACAACCCCGTGACTAGACATCTGGCATGTTGCACCATACTGAGCAACACTACTTCTGTATGTGTAGCTCAGTAAATATTACCCATATCAGCCAAAATTTACAACATTGACAAGCATTGCAGTCTGACCTTTCTGGATGCAGCTACCTTTTTGATGATGAGTGTATTTTCGTGGTAGCTCTATGTTGAACACTAGTCAAAAGTAGTTGGCTGTGGTTGGTTGTTTCATCAGTCACAGTAGGAGGAGCTACTGTGCTCACACTGAGTGAAGAAACAAACCTTACCAAACTGTCTGATGAAAGACAGAGAAATGGTTTGCAATACAAGAGAGGGAGGGGGTGAGGGAGTTCCAGACCAAGCCTATATGGTGCTTCACCTCTAAAAGAAAAAAACAACGGACCCAACCTTCATCATGTGAAGGTTTCCAGCTATTTTTTCATTACCATGGAAATAGAGCGACCCTCTGAGCTCCTCCACTGAGCGCTCTGGTCCAGGAGATCAGCTGGGCTGCAAGACCTGCTGGGGATGGTGTATACCTGTGTCTCACCACTTTCCTTAACCGCTTCATACAGGCTGTCCATGGAACCCTCCTGCAAGGCAGCACAGCAGTCATACTGGCCTTCTGTGGTATATACATTATAGGATGAACAGAGACTATAAGGCACTAGGCTAGCATTACTACAAGCCAGTTGATGGAGGCATGTCATATTTAGCTTTACTAAGTCTCAGTGAGTTGCTTTTGCCGAAACTCTCTCCATGCGTACTCTGATAAGTAAAGGAGCCAGAAAGGGTTCTTTGGAGCAATGCCATAGAACCACTTTGGGGTCCTGAAGAACCTATCAATGGATGGTTTTGCAATGAGATGTAATGTTAATGCTCTGAGAGGTGTACCAAGCCAAGCCAAAGGTCCAGTGTTTGCCAGCAGAGCATGTCTAATGTCATGTTAGAGTCAAAGTAATTGCAATGTGAATTTAGAAAATGAATTATGTATATCATGTACACCACAGTAGTTTAAGAAAGCTAAGGAATCAGGTCTCAGGATTCAGATGCAGTATTAGATGGTGTACAGGAAACTTGTCTAGTGCGAGTTCAATGCGATTTGCCAGCCGTTAATCTGGAATTGTGCATAACATCCCAACATCTGGCAGAAAACAATGCCCGCAGCCCTGCTCCTCAGTGAGTTTATGGCGTTTACCGCAACCACAATGAAATATTGCATATTAAATGGATGTAGACAGTATTATAAATCACTGCTGTCATTATCCGAGCCTTCCCCGAACTGTTCCTGATTTCTCTATTGCTCTCTCAGCAAAGTGATTTTTCACTAACTTCTCATAACACACTCAACTTTACGCAATCCTTTCTTACTCTCTCTCTCTTTAAAAATATCCCGCCTTCCTTCTTAACAGCAAAGAAAGAGGAACCCAGAAGGGCAGGCAACAAAGCCAGATCATCAGTGAAGCACAACAAAAGCCCAGCCTCTAATCCTCCTGCTTTCACATTCCCGTCATTCCAAGCTGGAACATTTACAGGAACAGTTCCACACCTTGATCTTCAGCCTGCCGTGTGACGTTTAACCACACTAGGAAATGAAGACAGAGGAGTCATTCTTACCAGAGAGAAACAGAAGAGGTTCATTCTGGAGCTCCGTGATGAACAATAGGACGGACGTGGAGTCAGTAGCAGACACAGAGCAGCTGGACTTTACTGCTCCCGCTGCCTGCTGTCCCACAGATTAATACTGAATGAAATCCCTCCCGTAATCCAATAGATGCAGAGGACCATTACTACTCTATACACAGCTCACAACACAAACCCCTCACTGCCCGTGCTTCGTAATGAATGCACTAGCTGTCTACATGGCGTCTTTGCAGACTAGTTTGTGAGAAGTCATGAAATCCACACTGTTAAAGGTGTTGTGCTGGTCCAACATAAAACACACACTCCATAAGTCGTTACAAGCAAACGAATTAGGTTTATTCAACCTAAAAAAAGAAAAGGACTTTGAACAAACAATTCTTTCAATTAAAGTCATTATTTGAGTTGAGTAAAATTTATATATATATACATTTAACATATTAGAGTCATGTTTTTAGGTTGCACTTTCTACAGTGCATCGCTCAAGTGCGCAGAAACCAGAAATCAGGAAAAAAAAAAAGAAATCAGGAATTTTTGAATGGAAAAAACAACAATTAACCAACTGTTCTGAGGAAGAATTCGAGCTGCCCCTTTGGAACATGATGTACTCCGAGACTGCCATTACCTTCTCAGGCTTGTAATTGTATCATGAAGACGTGATGGTGTTCAGCATAGTTGAATTACAACATCCAGTTTTGGCCTAGATTAGATATTTCCAACAGCTCTGGATAGGCTGGAACAATCAACGGGGGTTCATAGCTAGTTATAAAAATCACATTTTTAACTTTGCTCAACTTTGCTTTGCTGCATACCATTTTATTTAGTTTGTGAGATTATACAAACTCATCTGCAACATATTTGACTGGCTGGGTTATTGGTTGTTGGAGGCCACATTTTTGGTGTCCTGTTTTAGCAGAGAGCTCCCGAATGGGGAAATATTACTTATTCACAGTAGAGTAAAATCAATCTGTAGCTTTACCTGTAGATATATGTGGTTGGCAAGGTCAGAGAACATCATTAAGGGTCAAGCGGTATCATGTAGAACTAGTTAACTGCAGTTACATTGTACACTTGAAAAGGAAAGAACCTGTCTGTCAGAACAAAACCTTGTATGTCTGTTCTTGTTGCTCTTCACATTGTATGGAATGTATTCATGATGACTTGACCAAACTTACTGGTAAAAGTCTGGTTACACTGGCTTACATTAAAGTAGGGATTTCCCTTTTGCTGTAAGGCATTTTGCATTTTGGAGATACAGGTTTAGTTCAGACAGCAGTGATATGGAAGCCTGTAATCCTGCAATAGCAGAAGGTTGTTAATTTTACAAAAATTTAATACTGAATTTTACTTGAATAAATGTAGACTGAGACTTGGGTTCCACTCTTAGCATCGAGATTTCAGTTTAAAATGCCATTCTATCCAGCTGAACTACCTCCAGTCTTGGGGCCAAGGATTCCATATACATGAAGTCTTTTGTTTTTAAAGCTACACACATAAAAATGATTTTACAATGAGACTCAATCCTTACAAGCTTTAGACAGTTTACAGGAACCTGTAAAATGAGGACACTGTGGATGAGAAACAGAGCTGGAATCGGCTTCCTGAAACAGGAGAAACCTGTACAGCATTCAGACAGAATTCATTAAGGATCTCACATCCACAGTGACTCATATTTAAAACCCATAACTGAATCTGAGCAATGAAACAGCTTCTTCTAGGAGTTATGTGACCTGAAATTCCGGTACCACTTTAGAATAAGGCTACCTTTATAAAGGTTTTAGAAATGGTTTACTAATAGGTTACTGTTGGTTATTAGTTAGGTCATAAACACTTTACAAATTATTAATAAGCAGTTATAACACATTATTAAAAAGTGCGTCTCCATATGATGCACGTGAATGTGTATTGAAGCTGACAGGGTTATGTGGACTGATGGAAAAGACAAAGTAAGATTAGTAAACATCAAAATCTGAGTTTTAACAGTATAAAGTTATGTGTGTTTACTGTTAGGCTAATAACAAGTCACTGTTGCCCATCTTATTTATGTGTTGTAACTGCTTATGGCCTAATTAATAACCATTAGTAAACTCATTTTAAACCATCCATAAACTCTTTATAAAGGTAGCCTTATTTTAAAGTGGTACCCAAATTCCAATAAATAGAAAATAATAGCTTATTATTTAATAACACTTTTGTATTTTTTACCATGTCCTAACTTAAGTTTTGGCATCTAGCATTTAGCATTTCAGTGTAATCTGCAGTTATTACTGAAAAACTGTTATTAATATCATATCACATGAGCCCAACCCGTTCAGCAGTGATGTATGTTGTTACAGCTATTCATTACTAGCTAAGTTATACTGTAGGTGGCAACGAATCGCCACATGCTACTGTTAGCTTAGCTTGATTCCACACAAAAAGGACCCCTGATTACACTGATTAAGACCCTGAATTTACTCTAAATATGCATTTGAGTATGCAGTGATTTACTAAAATTGTTTGTTAGCTTATGGGAGAGGGCTTATATGGGATGGGCTGAAGAATGCATTTGTGAGTACTGATATAGATAGATCAGTTACCCAGCTACTGGACTGAGCGAAATCACAGCTTCAGAATATAGTGTAAATGCATTGTGTCGCTCCACTGGGACACGGAAATGTAGGCTAGTTAAATACTGCACTGAGAAATGCTTTATTTATCAAGTGTCATGTCGCGAGTCTTCCTCTGGGAAAGCCTCGGAGCTCACGTTTGGAACGTGCCTCACATATCAAAGCCTCGGGTCTCACATATCAAAGCCTCGGGACTAAGATTCCCTTAAACGTCTCTTAGCCAAGGTCTTTCATACATCACCGTCATCCTTACGAGAAAAGATAGACTGTAGCCCAGAGGCTAGTTTGGGTGTGCATTCTGGGAAAGAGGAAATCCACCAAAGTGAGAATGCCTGCTGCGACACAGCGGTGGTGCACCCTCTACTCAGGCTGCTGCTACTTAGCCTAAGTGCATATGATGTCTTGTCAGCAACCTTTTCATCTTTTATTTGTGGAATTGTCCTGAAATAGGCCTGGCGATGGCTGGTGCAGAACCACGCGCTATGAGCCCTGTGGGGTCTGAAAGTGCACAGATCTTTGCCTAGTAGAAGTAGGTCAGTGTGAGAAAGACCTAGGTGCTTATTTAGGCTTTGCTGATCTCAGGAAGTGTGCTCAGTCGGCACATCCTGAGGATATGATTCAGAAGCCCCAACAACTCACCATGATTTCATTTATTTCAGTATTAAATTCAGTCGGGATTCTGGAGAAGTCGGGCCGTTGTTCTGAGAATGCCAGCAGCTATCGAATGCCAGCAGCTTCACTGTTCGATGTGTGCTTTTCTCAGTGAGAAGGTTCTTGAACAGATACACGTCCTTTCAGACCCATATCACTGAGTTGTCTTTTCACAGTGGAAGGATGGACAGAAACACCTGTGGATTCTTTCAGATCTGAAGCAAGAGTGGAGCTTGGTTGTCTCCTCTCTTTCAAAGGGTGGGGTGGTACAACCGGTAGCCTGGTGGTTTGAGGGGTGAGCCTAGATCTGGAAGCTTGAAGGTTCAGGTCCTATGATTCACTAGGCATACCAGGCTGTGGCAAGGCTCTTAATTACCCACTGCTCCGGGCGTGCTTCTATGCTGCTCCCAGATTTGGCACGTAAGACGGCAAAATGACAGAGTTCAGTTGTAGGGCTAGTTAAGCACATAACAAAGATAAAAGCTTTAAGTGCTGTTTATCTGAAGGCGGCGCAGTTTTGGTGGTCTTGCGGGTCTTCCAGGTGGTTGTTATGTTCCATTTTCTCTGTATCTTTTTGGTATTCCAGTTTTGATAATTGGATAATTGGAATAAATGGAATTGTGGAATCTGTATTTTCTAAAAGACAAATTCCAACACTCAGTAACTCGGTTAAGAGCCCAGCTGAGAACCCGCAGTAGCTGTTACTTTCCACCTCTGCCATGTTGCCCTTATCCTTTTCAGTACCCCTCTTCCTCTCTTTCACTTTTGCTGCCAGTTTTCCCACGTTACTCCTAATCAGCGAAAGAGCCCCTATTCTCTGAACTGGCTTTTCACTTTTTGTCTTTCTTGGAAGTTGTAAATTGACAGAAGTGCTGCATCAGTTCAGCAGATCAAGGCATTTGCCTCTTAATCTTTCTCTGTCCAGTAGCGACTGTGACGAGATAAAAGAGGCAAAGAGGGAGAGTGTGTGTGTGTGCGGGCACTGAAGTTCCCGCTGGTTGTTTTTTTTTAAATCCCTTTAATATCTGGCTGCACTCTAATGGAAAAGGAAATAAAAGCTGAAGATTAATGCGCATTTGACCCATATTTCCCTCTTTGATTAAGATTATGAGTAGCGGTCCGATTTGTCAGTGTCCAAGTAGGAACCATTTATAAAATTGGGTGCTGATCAGGTGAAGTTTATTTATTTCTTAGTTATCCAAAAAATGGAAGGGATCACGCTAACACCTATGGAACACCGGCTCAGGTAGACATATATTTGGACGAAAGACTTTAAAAGCTGTCAGGTTATTTTGTGAAATGATTGATTAGCTATAGAGATAACCAGATAATTAATGCTTCTCTGGGATATGTCAGTTCAAGGCCTACAGTATTTAGTCTTATTCTTCTTATTCTAGCTCAGCCCTTAAACATACTCCCGAACACATTCAGTGATGTTGAGGTCTGGACATCGTTCTAAGGACCTAGGTAGACCCCAGCATAGAATTTGAATAGAGATATAGAGTAGTGCAGAATTTCAAATATGTCTTTTTTCTTTCTTATATATATATATATGTATGTATATATATATATATATATATATATATATATATATATATATATATATATATGTGTGTGTGTGTGTGTGTGTGTGTGTGTGTGTGTGTGTGTGTGTGGGTGTAGATAGACAGACAGACAGATAGACAAGACAGACAGACAGACAGACAGGGCCTTATCTCTGTACCTGACTGACCCAACAACCACAACTGCAGACAATTCAAAGTCATCCACTCCATGAGTCATCCTGTTAGTGCCAGCACCACAACTTCACAACGCAGAGCTACATGCACACCGTCAGGACAACTGCCCACTGCATCAACATCACCAAATACTGCAACGGTGTAGGACAACTAGCCACCACGTCAACATGTCCAATGGTGTAGAGCTAGACTGGCATGGAGTGACTCAAATTGAAACTTCATAGGAGGATGAAACCGCTTTGGGGAGACTCATATAACACGATTTTTCCTAAGCATGTTTTAGCAGTTCTATTGGTCTGTCCATGAATATCTTTTTAAACTATGCTAAAAAGGGGTTTTGTGGTGCAACAAAATATACATGACAGGTGGAGATATGACCACAATGTAATGCTGTATATGTGTGTGTATATGTGTATATATATATATATATATATATATATATATATATATATATATATATATATATATATATATATATATGTATATATGTATATATGTATATATGTAACTGATGTTCATAGACTGATTGGTGAACAGACATAGGTAATCGCTTCACTCACATATGCATATGGCTTTATCTCTTTTTCGGCCTGTCTGATGACCTACATATCCAAAAGACCACTCCAACCCAAACACATGCACAGCCTGAGATTACACACTGCCATTAACTGATCCCACTTATTTCATAAATTCATAATTTAATACAGATGCATGGCCCAGAGAGAGACCCTTCACACAATCAGAGATTTGTAATGGTGTTGTTTTTAGGACATGTTGATTTTATATGCACCTTTGTACAGATACAATCTACAAAAACACCATTACAAATCCCCGCCTGTGTGAAGGGTTTCTCTCCCTAGTGTATAGTATATACAGTGTCAGAAACTACATATGCAAAACTATTTAGGAAAGCTGAACTCTACTGTGGTACCTAACATGGTTGTAGTTTACATATCTAGCTACATTAGCCTTATAATAAAAATAAATAAATAAATAAATATAGAAGCAAACTTCAGGACTTGACTTGGTGGGCCGTTATATATTGAATTTTGGTTTTTGACCTTTATGGAGATTACAGGTTTTCTATTTACTGTATGACGCAAATACAAAGTTAGATTACAATAGAGTAAGTTGACCTTGCTTCAAACAAACAAATAAACAAACAAACACTGCATGTGTTGTCACTTTATAATTCTTTTTTAGAATTTTTCTTCCTTCCCAGATTGCTATTTCAGATAACAGGATGGGACTTTCCTATTCTCTGACTCTCTCGCCTTAAAGAGATCTGGTGTGTCCTTTGTTTATATTTATGTTTATGGTGTGCCCTTTGTTTATTTAAGTTTATATAAGATCCCTGTATTTTATCAACCAGCAGACGGTTTCTGATGAGATGTTTTAGTTCACACAATCTAACTGAAAGTTAGTGAAAGACTAAACTCCCAGAAGATTTCTAGACTCATACCTCCTTAGTCATAGTGACCAAACCAGTCCTAGCAGATTGATTACCTTCGGAATTCCATGCCCAGCTTTTCTACAGCTTTTTTAAACAGACAGTGCTCGTGCAGCTCTTTATGGCAGAGAGTCGTGATCTCTTATGTAAAGGTTCTGCTGGAAAATAAATGATGATGATATGAAAATAAATCATCACAATTTCCTTGACTGTAAGTTACGAGGCTATCAGGGAAGCCAAAGGTGCCCAAACTGCCATGTAATTAGAGATAGAAACCACCAAACCTCATTTTCAGGAAATTACGTCGCTACTTAAAGCATTTATCTATAAACACCTTTCCAAAACAGTTTGGACACGGTGTACAATGTAAATAAGTGTGAATAAAAGCAGAATGCATTGATTTGCAAATCTCATATACCTGTATTTATACATAGAACATATTTAAGATGTTGAAAGTGAGACATTTTACCATAGCATGAAAATGATTAACTCATTTAGAGCTTGATGGCAGCAGCACAACAGTCTGTAAACGTCCGGGAAGTGAGGAGACCATTGTTAGGGTGTTTTGGGAGAGGGTGTTGTTCCATTCTTGTCTGATGTAGGATTCTAACTGCTCAACAGTCCTGGGTCTTTTTTGCCAGGTTTTTGGTTTGATGATGCGCCAAATGTCTTCTATTAGTGAAAGGTCTGGACTGCGGGCAGGCCAGTTCTGCACCAGGACTGCTCTTGTTGTTGTGATGGATGCAGTATGTGGGTTGGCATTGTCTTGCTGAAATGTGCAAGGCCTTTTCTGAAAGAGACGTGGTCTGGATGGGAGCGTATTTAGTTCTAAAACCTCGATATACTGTTCCGCATTGACGGGGCCTTTCCAGATGTGTAAGCTGCCCACACCTTAAGCACTAACACAGCCTCATACCATCAGAGATGCAGGCTTTTGACCTGTGTGTTGATGAAGAGCTGGATGGTCCCTCTCCTCTTGAGTCCATAAGGTATGTTGTCCATGGCATTTGATTCATCTGACCACTGAACTGGACTGTTTCCCATTCTATCTCAGTCCATTTTAAATGAGCCGTGGCCCAGAGAAGACGGCGGCGTTTGTGGATCATGTTGGCATGTGGCTTCTTATTTGCATAATACAGCCATAACTTACATTTGTGGATCGCATGGGGAACTGTGTTTACAGACTATGATTTCTGGAAGTGTTCCCGAGCCCATTAAGTGATTTCCAGTACAGAATCATTCCTGTTTTGAATGCAGTGCCGCCCGAGGGCCCGAAGATGACGAGCATTATTAGTATTAGTATTCACAGTCAGCTTTGTCCCATGTGCCCAGGGATTTCTCCGGATCCTTTGAATCTTTTGATGGTATTATGTACTGGAAATGGAGGGATATAATAATAATAATAATAATAATAATAATAATAATAGTTTACACTTCTATCCTTTCACAAACCCAAGGACGCTTTACAAACACAATAATTAACCAACAAACAAACAAACAAAAAATGATCATGAAGAATTAAAATGTTTAGAGAAAAGGTAAGTTTTAACTGAGTTTTGAAGATGGAAAGAGAGGGTGAAGTGCGTATAGATGAAGGTAGGGAGTTCCAGAGTGTGGGGGCAGCAACACTAAATGACCTGCCACCCATAGAGGAAAGCCTGGACCCAGGAACAGCTAGGAGACCAGAGTCAGAAGACCTTAGCTTACGTGATGGAACAGTAGGATGAAGGAGGGCTGACAGATAGGTGGGTGCTAGTCCGTGTAGGGCTTTAAAGGTCAGAAGAAGGATCTTATAGTGAATGCGCTCTGTGACTGGTAGCCAGTGTAGCTGAAGAAGGATGGGGGTGATGTGTGAAAGTCCTTGTAGTTTCTTTTTTGCGGAACATTTTTCTGAAATTGTTTAGTCCACTTTTAGACTTTTTTTTCAGATTGGTGACCCCCTGCTTATCTTTGCTTCTGAGAGACTCTGCCTCGGTGAAATACACTTCTTATACCCGGCCATGTTCTTTCAGGTTTTTTATTAGTACCTCTTACTTTTCCAGCCTTTTGTTTCCCTTTCTGCCTTCAAGTTCTAAATGAGTTAATCATTTCCATGAAATTATTAAAAATCGCACTTTCAGCATCTGATGTGTGTTCTAGGTTCTATAGTGAATGAATTATTGATCTATTAGATTCATATCACTGCATGGAAACAAGCTGGGCAGCCAAGTCTGTAAACTCCACTGTAACACCGTTTTTGTTTGTTTGCACAGAAAGCCTGTTTGACCTGTACATAATAAAATAGTCCACTAACAGTGGTTTGTGTCACAAAGTTTTGATTCCAGTCGTTACATACCAACAAGGAAACGTTACTGAGTGCTGTTTAGCATTCTGCTATGTGTATATTGCATTCATAATGTCAGTTGGTGTTCTTTAGCATCTGAGACAGTCCAGTGCTGGAAGGGCTTTGCAGGGCGGTAGTCACTAACTGTAGCTTTAGGCTCTTTAAAGGTGGGGAAAAATCGCAGACAAGCTGAGACCAGTTGCTCTTTTATCCTTTTATTTAAACATAGAAAATTGCAGGAAAACTGAGAGAAGTTGCTCCTATAAGAGAGCAATCAGATCTTATTTGACTATATTGTTTTCTGCATTATTGTAACATATGAGCTGCGTATCGTATTACGGCAGCTTTGCTGAGATCAGCTGGGCTTCAGCCACACAGGTCCTCCTGACAGCAGTAGACATTCACCCCAGGCACACAGAACTCCTCACACGTCCGAGAGAGTGAGTCATCTATAGAAGACAAAGTCAGGTCAGCCTCAGTCTTATCATTTAACACAGCTCATATAAAACAGGGAAGGTAAGCTTCCACAGTTAGTTCTCCTGCTTAGGGGGAGGGCACAGCATACTGCACTTTTTCTTTCGTTCTTCTGTTTTTTAGGGGGGGTTGGGGTGTGGGGGGTCATGAACACAGTAACAAGCACTCACATGACACAGAGATTTTGCAGAAGTTGCTTGATTCTGGGCATTCTGTAGGAACCTTGCAGTTTCCATCCACGCAGGTGTAGCATTTGAGGGAGTGCACTGTGAAAGGTTGAATGAGAGATTAAAGAACAGGTAAAAGAGGACAATGTCAGAGGTGCATGGCTTTGTAGGAGGAGTTCCACAAAAAAAAAAAGTTCAGTTACAAAAACTATTTAAAGTGGTTGCGAATAGTTTGTTGTAGAGAATTGAACACACAGTGGTGGTGAAAGGACCCAGGGGTACTTTCATATCCATACCTGAGGACTGTATTGTTAAAAATGGTAAACAGTGGTATAAGAAATATGTTAGGAGAAATATGTTTAGGCCAAAACATGAAAGAACTTTTCAGGCTTCAGGTGTGTATTCATAACCATCTCCCGTGTAGTAAACTTTTGAGAGTGAGATTTTAGAGGGGTATGTCTGGTTCCTACCCCCACCACTGTGTATAATTCCAGATTTGGGCTTTTCTAAAGCAGAGAATTTAACCTGAAAGCACCCTGAACGGCTTTCTTAAATATTAACTTGTAAAAAGATGTTGAAAAATCAGTGGAATTTCCCATCAATGTAAGAAAAAGAAAATTAAGAAATTAAAGGAGCAATATGTAAATTTTTTAGATTCAAACATTTCATATTTGAATACAAATATTAACAGAATTTAATGAAATAACAGTTTTGATGGTCTGTCAGAGACATCTGTATGTCATGTTGTAGAGATATCCATAGAAGTTAGCATGCTAACTAGCTAGCCCCAGCAAGTATTACCCCTTAGTGCCTCAAAAGCCAATAGTAAGTTACTCTAGCGTCAAAGCGAATCAGTCAGAGGATGAGGAAGTAACAATGCTGACCCAAAGGCATATTCCAACTTCCAGTCAATCGTGTTGAAGCCACTGCTTACAGTTAGACTGTTCAAGGACAGGCAGTTAATAAAAGGAAGGAATGAATATAAATTGAAGCTCTTGGTAAGTGACGAATCCCACTGAAAGCCACCGGCGAATGCTTTGCCAACAAGAAGGAAGTGATGCACTGGTTTTCACCACTGGAGTCGCTCTTGATGGGTAAAGGAATGAAATGTGATGCTGACTGGTAAGCAGTAAAGAGGGAGGAGGAAGTCTCTTGCGACAGGAGCAGACACAGCAACGCATATTTTGGCGATATGTTGTCTCCTATTTGTTTGGTATATAAATTTGAGAATTTAACATATTGCTCCTTTAATCAGCGCTAACAAAATGCAAAGAGTTCATTCGTGCTGCATTATGATTGATGATAAATGATCTAGGATTTACAAAAAAATCGTTTATGACCCAGATCAAAGTGGCTTTTAACAAATACAAAGGACTGTGGATGATCAAGTGTACAGAAAGACTATGAAAGCTGGTAATTCCATGATTGCATTGCTGTTCGCGGCTTAGTCTCACTTTCGCCTAATGTCTGTTAACAGCAATGAAATCTGAAACCTCCTGGAAAGTTTCAGGAAGATACAATTATGAATTAGCCAAGAGTGAATTAGTAACACGCTTAACCTATTTAAATGCTGGGAGTATAATAAATGACATATTTCTTCAAATACCAAACAAAATCAAATACAGGGTCGTTCACACGTTAAAGCCTGAGCTGATATAAAATAAAGTTAAGTCAGTCTTACCTGTGGTGCTCCACATGAGCACAAGCACGAGTGCGAGTACGAGAGTGCTTAGTAGAAGCTTCATGTTCATGTGTTGGTGGTTGGTCTGATGATGGCATGAGGGCTGATTACCTTTATTTACCAGAGCCACACAACCGGTTTCCTTAAAAGCATGATCGCAATGTCACAAAGCAGGTTTCAGGTGCGGGGACAGAGTTAACAAATGTACTGATTCAGAAGGAAAAGGAAAGTAAATAACCATCAGCATGCACGCATTAGTTGTATGCTTAAGAGGCTTGGCAAAATAGAGTGATTCTGATTCTGATCATTTAGAAAATGCCTTCAAAATCTGCTCATAAGCACAAACAAACACCGATCAGCCATAACATTAAAACCACCTACACTCTTTATCCAATTAACAGCTCCACTGACCACATAGGACCACCTTGTAGTTCTACAATTACAGACTGTAGTCCATCAGTTTCTCTATATACTTTGTAATCCCCCCATTACCTTTTTATTCAGTGGTCAAGACCTTCACAGGACCACCACAGAGCAGGTATTACATGGGTGGTGGATCATTCTCAGCACTGCAGTGACACTGACGTGGTGGTGGTTTTGTGTTAGTGTGTATTGTGCTGGTGTGAGTGCATCAGAAGCAGCAGTGCTGCTGTGGTGTGGCTGTGCTGCTGTGGTGTCCACTCACTGTCCATCCTATTAACCACTCTAACGTATAGAAATAACTTGTAGATGTAAAGTCAGAGACAGTAGCTTGTCTGCGCGGTCTGTATTGGTCATCTTCTGGTAATTCATCAGTGGTCATAGGATACTGCCCACAAGACAGGTTGGTGGACTGGAGCAGTGACTCCAGCAACACACTGTGTGCTCAGGGGCAGCTAGCAGCCGGTGAACACTAAGACTATTGATATATGGAGCAGACTCAACTCCCCAGAGCCCTCCAGTGGGAGAAAAGAGATAGATCACTGACTCAGCTTACATACAGTAGAAAACAAAGTTTGCTTAGATAAAGCATCACACAGAGGCTTCAATGTTATACAGCAAAAAGGAGGCTGCCCAGAACAAATGGCATGTGGAGGCATGCTGCATTGCACATACCTATATATATAAGTATATATATATATATATATTGTTGCTGTGCAAAGAAAAACTAGTATTCAAGATTCAAGATTTTTATTGTTATATGCACAGCATAACAAGCAGTTGCATTGTACAATGAAATTCTTACTTTGCAGTTCCTCCATTCCCGACAGTCTTAAAAAAATAAATATCAATATAAAAGGAGAGACAAAAATAAGAAGTATAATATATATATATATATATATATATATATATATATATATATATATATATATATATATACACTAAGTATAGAAAAAGACTAAGTAAAGGAAGGGAGAGTACAGTACTGTATGGATGCAAGTAAGGTGCACATGCATGTGTAAAGTGCGCTGTGCAGGTACAGAAGTAAACAGTATGGTATAAAAGTAGCAGCAAAATATGTATTGCGCTCATATTAATGGATGCATGTCAGAGTCAGAGTTCAGCCAGTTTCAGAGCGGAAGGGGGGAGGAGGTGTTCACAAGCCTGATGGCTTGTGGATAAAAACTGTCTGTCAGCCTGGCTGTTCTGGACTTCACACTCCTGTAGCGTCGGCCCGACGGTAGGAGCGTGAAGAGGCTGTGTTGGGGGTGTGTACTGTTCCTGATGATGCTGTGGGCCCTCCTGATGACCCTGGTCCTGTAGATGTCCTGCAGTGAGGGGAAGGCTGCTCCGGAAATGGACTGTGCAGTCTTGATCACACACTGGAGAGCCTTCCTATCCCGAGGGGTGCAGTTTCCGTACCAGACCGTGATGGAGCTGGTAAGAACGCTCTCAATCGTACTCTTGTAGAAGTTGCTGAGAAGTTGGGCTGACATGCCAAAACCGCTGCTGGGACTTCCGAGCGATGTAGTGCGTGTTGTGTGACCAGGTTAGATCCTCGCTGATGTGAACGCCGAGGAATTTGAAGGTTTTCACCCTCTCCACCTCTGTCTCACCTATGAACAGGGGTGTGTGTAGCTCCTGCCTCCTCCTCCTTGGATCAAAAATCATTTCCTTGGTCTTGTCTGTGCTCAAGGAAAGATTGTTGTAGTCACACCAGTCCACCAGCTCAGCCACCTCCCTCCTGTATGCTGTCTCATCCCTTTCCAGGCAGTTTTGGGCCATTTCTGTTGGTGAAATTTAACAGCTCGTGATAAAATGAGGCATTAAAAAGTTAAATTCAACAAAAATAGAGATACGTGTTTTTCTATGGACAGCGACAATATATTGGCTGGTTCTCCTGATAGAACCAGGGGTTGTCCTGATCATAACTACAAGGCATAGCGGCCTGCAGGCGTACAAGCATACAGGCCCAGGCTATTTCATGGCCCACAGCTCGAGAAACCTTGATCTACACCAAGCTCTATGTGTGTTCCAGAAAGATTCATGATTATTTGATGTGTGCGTTATGCCTGATACCCAAGACCATTAATTACAGATGATCAGACTATTACATCTTTGAAGAGCAGATCCTCTATAGCGCAAGTTTAGTACATTCTTTGATTTACTTTTAATTTCTTTTTTTTTTTTTGGACGGAACAACACAAATTCAGCAAATACATAGAGTCACACACCAGTGCACACTGCCTCCCCTCAATGTATCTCACTCCATTTTCTTTTTTTTATTTTCTTAGGTAAAAATATAATGTAATAGCAGAGATTGGGTAAAAGCACCACTTTGGCAAGTAAGCGTTCAGCTGTGGAGGAACTAAACAGCAGCACATCCCGAGACACTCGGAGCACTTAAACTTCCCCTTTCAGATCGACATTAAACTCAGAAATGCACTTAAAAAAGTATGTCTTCTGTGCCAAGCACAGGAGGTGCTCCACTTTTCTCCCACTGAGTAATGAGATGAGTGTCATTTGCTTGGCAAGGGTAGATTCCTAATTTCAGAAATGGTCAGATTTGCATACATTCTTCACATTGCTGGCGAGTCCGCGTGCTGTTCTCTGGCACCGTGTTTCACTACTAACAAGCAGGAATGCGGTCTAAAACTGCTCAGGATCTCTTCAAGGCTTGCCATTGATTAGAAGCTTTATTATTTATTACGTAGGTTATGTGGAATAATAGCTGGACGAGGTATGGAGCATACTTGTAGCAATCTCTCCATGCGAGACACATGTTCTCAAGTATTTATCAACCACAGGAATTATTCTGAGATCGATTGCTAAGTCCATATTGCTGCTCAGTTGTTGTACAACACTACCAACTGTCTATGTTTTTAATATGCATTAATGTGTTTTATGTGTCTGTACATTTATTGGTTATATGTGTATTTGTATTTTTCCAATTGGTTTAATGTAATGGAGCCCAGCCAGTTTCTCATTAAATCTAAAATTAAGATCATTGATTGGGTTGGTTATGGTTTAGCAGTTAGGGGCTCCATCTGTTAGCTTCATGCTGTTTTGCATACATATGCTGGAAATGGGTTAGAGACTATTGGAACTAACTGTATAATCCAGGTTACTGGTGCAGGCTCCAGGCACTAATGGCCGCTGTGTTACGACTGAAGGAGTAGTACTGCCATTAGCCAGCAGATGCTGCTATTGAACTGGCCATGCAGTGCTGTTTAATTGAACTGACTGAGCTCTGCATTCAAACCTTCTGCTCATTCCTCACCGGTGAACTTATAGACACTCAAAGAACTCGTGAGTACAGTAAAAGTATGAAGATGCACCAATATAATCCTGAATAACGGTACACTTTTCCATTTCAGCAGAACTCCCACAGCTAGTGTACCTCCAACAAATCTAATCCTGCAGCCAAATGTACTCAAGCAAATAGCAACAGTTGAACAAACAGTTAAAACTAGTTACACAAACATGACATCAGCAGATTGGTCCCCAGCCCCCAGGAGGATGGGTGGGGGCCACTTTATTCCACAGCAGGTGAAAGTCCATCTCTCTCACAGCGTAATCCCACTGTGTTGAGCAGGCTGGGGTGTAAAAAGCCGTGGTTTTCCCATCTCTCGCAGTAAATTGCCAAAACAGAACCTCGTCCATTAAGTCCCATAAATCTTAGCCGATGTGACAGAGGGTAATGAAGCAGTGTTCTAATGTGCATGCGCGTGCGAATGTGTGAGTATGTACGCCTGCAGCTAGCAGAACACAACAGCAAAGCCCGTGCTACGGCTAGAGGAGGAGGAGAGTTCCTAACAACTTAGCCGCTGCAGCTAATCCTGTAGGCACCTACAACAGGCTGCGGCGCTGCCAGGAATCCTAGAGATATTTGTTTTCCAGCAGTATGTGAACATACCTATATCCTCGAGGGTCTGTGTTATCAGGCCCCTAATGTCCCACGGTCCTATGTTCCGAAGGCCATATAAACCTATTGCCATATGTTCCCTGAGTCCCTGGTCCTATGTTCCCAGGGCTTTGTGATCCCAGGGCCCTTTTTTCCAGGGTGCATGGACCAATGTTCAAGTATCCTGTGTTACTAGGGCTCAATACTTTCGAGGCCATACGTTTGTAGGATGTTTTTTTCCAGCACCCTAAGATTCCAGGGCCCTATGTTCTCAGGGCTTTATTTTCTTTGGGCTCCATGTTCATAAGGCCCTATAGTCACAGGACGATATGTTTCCATGTTGGATTCTCCTGTGTTTACAGTGCTCAATGATTTGAGGGCCCTGTTTTTCCAGGGTGCATGAACTGATGTTCAAGTGGCATATGTAACAAATGTCCTATGTTCACAAGACCCTTTGTTCCTATAGTCCCCAGGGCATATATATGTATTCCCAGGATGCATGGTCCTATTTTCTTAGGGCCCTATAATCCCAGGGCCCTATCTTCTCAGGGCCCATGTTTCTAGGGCCTTATCTTCTCACGACCCTTTATGTTTCCAGGCTTCTATGTTTCCAGTGCCTTATGTGCCCAGTAATGCCAGTCAACTACCAATGTAGTTGTGGCAGGATTTTGGGGGGGGTTGTACTATGAGGGGTTTGGGTTGTACTGGGAGCTGTTTGGGTTGTACTATGAGTGGTTTGGGTTGTATAAGTAAGGGTTTAAGTTGAATGGGGTAGACTTTTGAGTGTTGGGATTGCACTGGCAGCTGTTGTTGTACTAGAGGTGTTTGGGTTGTATTAGAGGTGTTTGGGATGTACTGGCTGCTGTTTGGGTTGTACTAGAGGTGTTTGGGTTGTACTGGCAGCTGTTTGGGTTGTACTAGAGGTGTTTGGATTGTACTGGCTGCTGTTTGGGTTGTACTGGCTGCTGTTTGGGTTGTACTAGAGGTGTTTGGATTGTACTGGCTGCTGTTTGGGTTGTACTGGCTGCTGTTTGGGTTGTACTAGAGGTGTTTGGGTTGTACTGGCAGCCGTTTGGGTTGTACTGGCTGCTGTTTGGGTTGTACTAGAGGTGTTTGAGTTTTGAGATTTTTTCTAAAAGCATACTGTACAATTATTAAGCCTTATTAAAAATATAATATACATTCTGAATTAGTAACAGTCTGTAGATATGTGCCTACAATATGTATTTGCACACGTTTTTGTTAGCTGCTACGAATAGGTGCCTGAATTTGAACTTTTTAGCTTTTTTTTTTTTTTTTTTTAGTGTATGTACCTAAAACTGGTGTTCTGTTTTTCTTAACACAGTTGTCCCTGAACTCCTCTGTCTCTATATGTTCTTTAGGAGGTGGCAGCTCAGTAGAAGGCCAGCCAGGTGAGAAGCTGTTTGTCAGTTCAAACTAGATAATTAAATAATTCATCCTTAAGTTCATCTTAATAAAAATATCATAGAGGAAGGGAAAGAAGCTGAAGGAGACTGACAGAGCTGAGGATGGAGGTCTAACAATGGTTAGTAATCAAGCAGAAAGCAAGTACACACATGATTCAGCTTTCAGGTAAAATGAATACTTCATTTTTGGTAAATTTTCCATCTATTGCTGCTCCAGAGGTACGTGATCAACAGTCCAGACACCATTAGTAAAAGCTTAACCCTTTCCAATTCCTAAATCTGTAGTGATACCCCTTATAAGTCTGGAAATAAGGCTAATGCCGGCTAAATCCATCCTTAAATCATACAGCATTTGCAAAAAAATCAATAGTGCTATATCTAACTGGTCTAGGGACCCACCAATGCTATTTTGCCAAAACGAAACCTAAATCGGCCTCTTGCTTCGCTCTCCAAGGACAGGATCCGTGTCTTAGTGTGTATCCCCTCTCATACAAGCGCTGAGCCCACACCAGGAAGATGACATTAAACTCTTTGGTGCCTCATACAGTACATATGTTCTGCTTGTCCTTGTCTCTGAATTGGAACGGAGCTTACCACAGCGAGACGTGGCTGGCGCTTTATCGCGTAAGCCCCCGGTATACCTAATCAAATAACCAGCCAGGCGTGAAGCCGTCCTCCACTCCGTTCCTTCACGTAGGCCTAGCGATGAGTGGCTCACTGAATCAAACAGGACACGGGATTAAAGAGATGTAGCTGGAATCTTCAAGATGGGCCTTGGGTCTCAGCAATTAGGTGGAGGGGTATTACAGAGATCACGGGTGGTAAAACGTATAGATCTTGGACAGGGAGCGAAGCTGTGGAACCCTACGAAGCCCTCAGCTCGCTGCTAGGCTGAGAAAAGAACAGGCTGAAGTGAAGCAAGACTGCCACGGGAGCTTTTCTGAAATCCAATTTCACACTGCGGAGTGACATCATAGCTGTCTAGTTCCGTGAATGCCAACATTCATTTCCCAGTATTCTCCCTTTTTTTCCACAGAAAATTCATACAAGTGAATACAAGTAGTCCATAGCATTGGACCCTCGGCGCTCCCTCTGCCCCGTGACCTTTATAACCTTCTTGTCGTGTTGCAAGATTTTTGTCAGGGTTCGCGCCCTTCATGACCTTGTGTTCCTTTCCAGTGTGCTATGCAGCAGACAGTGTCCTGTCAGCCCTGCAGTGGATGACCTTTTGTCCTGCTGTTCCACCAAGGCACGCGGGGCCATTGGCCTTTCTGCCCTCCTGTTAGAGTAGAATGTCTCCTTTTATGAAGCGCCCTACTTCAGCCTGCTCCATCAGCACATTAACCGAGAACAAGCTGACATCTTCTACTACTCACCACTATCAGAACCGGCATAGGAGAAGTAAACTGAGGTGAACGGAAGCTACACAAACAAAATGCTACACCTTTTTTCAGTGATGGTGCTGCATTTATTCCTGGTATTTGCATGGCAGAGCCCATATCCTACATTTATCTTGTATTCAGTCTGTTAAAGCCCCAACAAGGCTGGCTGATGAATACCTGTCTCAATGGAGTGGTGTGGGGCCTGGTGGCGTAGACCGGGAACCCTCGAGCAATGCCAGCGGCTGGTTGGCAGAGACCATGGGGCTCCTGGGATTCTGCGCATGCGGTTGCTGTGATGGCGCTTTAAAAAACAGGGGGCTATGTAGTAACCTGCTACTGGCTGTGGACGCACGAAAGGTGTGCTCATGTCACTGTAGCACAGGACCTGCAGTAAGAATCGTATGACTGGAACGATCATGGCCATTCGGTAGTGCTGATTGGCCATGCTCTACTGCTCTAATGTTCAGTAAAAGAGCAGATGCTTAACGCTCTATGTTTCCCTCGTCTCCTTCTATACCAGGACGTAACAATATTTTTGCAATATCACACAACCATCAAATTATAAAAAAGCTGTTTTTGCATATTATTAGTCTAAGCTCACTGGACGAGGGTGATGGGGTTGTAAATACCTCCGGGGTGTGAGTGATGGGATTCATAGATTGAGAGGAGGTGACAGTACGGTAAATGTCTCGCTCCATGTGTGGAGAATGGCTCCAAAGCAGATGTTAATGATTGGCTAACAGGAGTGACTGAGCATTTGGGCGTAGCCAAAGACCATAGTGTGAGGGAAGTAGCTGAATCTGCAGGTGTATGGAAGTGTACGGTCATACAGGTCTACCAGCAGTGGCTAAAATCCCAGTCCACAGGGAATTCTCCTCAGAATTGGGCCAGGGAAGGCATCCACCAAATCTGGACCAACTGTGCAGTTTGTTGATGAAACTCCAGTCGGTGATAAATCCAATCACAGCTATTATTCTTTCTGTAGGACATGCTATTAGGTACGTTTCAGTCACAGGGGACTATTTTAATTTTTTCTTTTGTCCAGTGAGCTCATTTTATTCAGATTCCATTTATATTTATTTATATTTATTTATATTTATTTATATAAAAAGAGCACAAAAACATTTTCCATGATATGCCACCTTTTAAAAAAATTCAGTAATAAGCAGCGCAGATTGGAACTGGATTATAAAGGTTCTGAACTTGACACCAGAAGGCAGATGTTTTATTCAGTAGTCTGGGTGTTTTTGGTACAGTATTACATGATAAAAAATACAATATAAAATAATAAATAATACAGCTAATGTTATCTCTTTGTAGCAAAAAAGCTGCTTCGAAGCTGCTTATCCTTCCTGGGTCGCAAGAAAAAAACCCTGGACAGGCCCCAGTCCATCGCAGGGGGAGACACACCCATTCACACCTAGGGACAGTTTAGCATGTCTTTGGACTGTAGGGGGGAAACCCACGAAGACACAGGGAGAACATGCACACTACACACAGAATGGCCCAGCAAGCCCCAGTTTACAAACAAACCTGATCCCTTCTTACTGTGAGGCAACAGCACTACTCACTACAAATATACTGAAATTGCATAAAAAAATTTTATGCACAAAAAAATTGTTTGTATAGTTAGGTTTCTTCTCTGTAGAGGAAGTGTCAACAAACCCTTTTGTATACAGCATAAACATAATAACTGAATACCATGGCTAGAGTTTATGGGGCTAATGAAGTAAATCTGTGAAGAGTCACAAGCACCATGTTAGGATCATATTTGGAGCTGTTTGGATTGCACTGGGAGTGGTTTGGGTTGTAGTATGAGGGGTTTGGGTTGTACTGGCGGGGTTTGGGTTATACTCAGTAGAGTTTCTTGTACTGGGAGCTGTTTGGGTTGTAGTATGAGGGGTTTGGGTTGTACTGGGGGGGTTTGGGTTGTACTGGCGGGGTTTGGGTTATACTCAGTAGAGTTTCTTGTACTGGGAGCTGTTTGGGTTGTACTAGGAGTGGTTTGGGTTGTATAAGGAGGGGTTTAAGTTGCATGGGGTAGACTTTTAACTGTTGGGATTGCACTGGCAGCTGTTTGGGTTGTACTAGGAGGGGTCTGGGTTGTATTAGGAGGGGTTTGGGTTGTATTAGGAGGGGTTTGGGTTGTATTAGGAGGGGTTTGGGTTATACTGGATAGAGTTTTGGTTGTACTGGGTAGTGTTTTGGTTGTACTTGGAGGTGTTTGGGATGTACTGGGTAGAGTTGTGGTTGTACTGGGAGCTGTTTGGGTTGTACTAGGAGGGGTTTGAGTTGTACTATGAGGGGGTTGGGTTTTACTGGGAGCTGTTTGGGTTGTTCTAGAAGGGGTTTGGGTTGTATTAGGAGGGGTTTGGGTTGTTCTAGGAGGGGTTTTGGTTGTATTAGGAGGGGTTTGGGTTGTTCTAGGAGGGGTTTGGGTTGTTCTAGGAGGGGTTTGGGTTGTATTAGGAGGGGTTTGGGTTGTTCTAGGAGGGGTTTTGGTTGTATTAGGAGGGGTTTGGGTTGTTCTAGGAGGGGTTTTGGTTGTATTAGGAGGGGTTTGGGTTATACTCTTTAGAGTTTTGGTTGTACTGGGTAGAGTTGTGGTTGTATTGGCAGCTGTTTGGGATGTACTAGGAGGGGGTTGGGTTGTACTATGAGGGGTTTGGGTTGTACTGGGAGCTTTTTGGGTTGTACTAGGAGGGATTTGGGTTGTACTGGGAGCTGTTTGGGTTGAACTAGGAGGGGTTTGGGTTATACTCTGTAGAGTTTTGGTTATACTGGGTAGAGTTTTGGTTGTACTTGGAGGTGTTTGGGATGTACTGGGTAGAGTTGTGGCTGTACTGGAAGCTGTTTGGGTTGTAATAGGAGGGGTTTGGCTTGTACTAGGAGGGGTTTGGCTTATACTGGGTAGAGTTGTGTTTGTACTGGGAGCTGTTTGGGTTGTGTTATGAGGGATTTAGGTTGTACTAAATGGGGTTTGGGTTGTACTGTGTAAAGTTTGGGTTGTACTGGGAGCTGTTTGGGTTGTACTGTAAGGGGTTTGTGTTGTATTAGGAGGGGTTTGAGTTTACTTGGTAGAGTTGTGGTTGTACTGGGAGCTGTTTGGGTTGTACTAGGACAGGTTTAATGCTATAGAATTCAGTGATTCCATACTTCTGAACAGTGGTCTATATAAAAGGCCATATTTGCTTCCAGCTAGCGTGTTTAAAGCTGTGCTTAATGTATTTCTTAGGGCCTCTGTTTCTTTGTTTAACCTCTTTCTTTGTGCTAGTCATGCTTAGAGTAGCCACAGCACTGCCAGTATGTCCACCTTCGTAAAGCCTTCTCTTTGGGTCACTGTGTGACTATCCAAGGCCGCTTGGAGTGTCACAGGAAGTTTTTAAAGCTTGGCCGTGATGTAATAAAAATAAGTCAAAGGAGCAGGAAGAGGAGTTACTCAGCTGAAAGAGTGGTTCAGAAAGGAGGGCAGAGAGTTCAGACAGCGAGAGGCTTTCATCTGAGGCTTTTGGAGAGTATCCGGACCGGGCCGGATGGAGGGAGGGTTGTGTGGGAAAGCTGGATCCAGGTGCTTTCATTGTACTCGGCAGCCTAATACTCCTCCTCTCCGCTCTCATCCGCTAGCCCCCTCTCTCTTTCTCTTTCTCTCAATCTTCTCTACAACCCCCCACCCCCCCATTCCCATTCAGCACCAGTCTTGGGCAGATAGATGTCCCAGCTGCATCCTCTCGGTCACCCTGTGCCTAGTTTATGTTGAGTTTTTTTGGAACAGAGGCCTCCCTGTGAGTCAGGTCATGTGAACATGTTTGCGTGGGGATGTGTGTGCGTGCAGTGTGTGTGTCCTAGGGTCACGAGAGGTGGGGGGAAAGAATGTCAAGTTCTGTGGGCACAATCCTTAAATAAACCTCAAGGACGAGTTAAGTTGTAATGTTTTTGTGCAAATGCCACACAAACAAACAAAACTCTTTAAATCAGGTCTGCCGTAAGAGCGCGGATCAATATTCAAAAGCTAGAGACCCCCTTCCTTTACTTCATTTCTAGTCAAAACAGCCAATAAGTGCAATCATTTCTCAGCTTCAGCAAAACAAGCAGATAACATATTTAACAGTACATTACTCAGAAGCCTCGACAACTAAATACAGCATTGATTTCCTCAGCATTTAGTGGGTCAGGGGTGGAGCTTGTGTTTCTCCACTCTATCAAAGATGAGAGCTTTAAGTACTGATTAGCGGATGGTGACAGTTTTGGTGCACATCTAGTCTTGGTTTCTCAGAAATATGTCTTGAAATATAAAGTGTATCAGTTCCTGGAAGGGTTTTGTGGTTGTACTGGGAGGGGTTTGGGTTGGGTTGTACTAAGAGGAGTTTGGGTTATACTGTGAAAGGTTTGGGTTGTACTGGAAGGGTCTTGGGTAGCTTTGGGAAGGGTTTGGGTAGGCTTTAGGAGGTGTTTGGGTTGTACAAGAAGAGTTTTGGGTCGTACTGGGAGAGGTTTGTGGTTGTACTGGGAGGAGTTTGGGTTGGGTTGTACTAGGAGGAGTTTGGGTTGTACTGGGAGAGGTTTGGGTTGTACTGGGAGAGGCTTGGGTAGCTTTGGGAAGGGTTTGGGAGGGCTTTAGGAGGGGTTTGGGTTGTACAAGAAGAGTTTTGGGTCGTACTGGGAAGGGTTTGTGGTTGTACTGGGAGGGGTTTGGGTTGGGTTGTACTAGGAGGAGTTTGGGTTGTACTGGGAGAGGTTTGGGTTGTACTGGGAGGAGTTTGGGTTGTTTGTGGTACTGGGAGGGGTTTGGGTTGTACTGGGAGGGGTTTGGGTTGCACTGGGAGAGGTTTGGGTAGCTTTGGAAAGGGTTTTGTGGTTTTACCAGGAAGGGTTGGGTTGTACTCGGAGGAGTTTGGGTTGTACTATGAGGGATTTGGGTTGTACTGAGAGGGATTTGGGTTGTACTGGGAGAGGTTTGGGTAGCTTTGGGAAGGGTTTGGGTTGGGTTGTACTAGGAGGGGTTGGGTTGTACTTGGAGGGGTTTGGGTTGTACTGGGAGGGGTTTGGGTTGTACTGGGAGAAGTCTGGATTGTACTGGGTGGGTTTTGGATTGTACTGGGAGGGTTTTGGGTTGTGCTGGGAGGTTTGGGTTGTACTAGAAGAGGTCTGGGTTGTACTGGGAGAGGTTTGGGTTGTTTGTACTACTGGGAGATGTTTGGGTTGTACCAGTAAGGGTTTGGGTTGTACTAAGAGTGTTTTGGCTGTACTGGGAGGGTTTCGGGTTGGGTTATACTGGGATAAGTGTGGGTAATACTGAAAGCTGTCTGGGTCTTAGTGGGTGAAAAGCAGGAATCACCCTGGACAAGTCACCATTCCATCACAGGGTAAATACATTAATAACAAATCACTTCAAATGAGTAAGCTACAGTCTTTAAAAGCCTCAGATTTAAAGCTTGTTGATCAAATATCAAGACAGACAACTAAAAACAACAGTAAATTGATACATATTTACATTATACTGTAAAGTATATTATACTGTATAATACAATAAAGCTTTCCCCCCTGAAAATGTCAAATATTGAATAAAACATTTTGAAATACCTCCTGGAGTTTAGTTTAGAGTAGGGCTCTGTGCTGTGCTCTGAACCTTGTTGAAGGGGATTTTTCTGAAGACTTTAACCTCCCTCCGCCCTGTCCTGGGATGCTGACGGTAATCTAGCACCTGCACCATCGCTTCAGCCTACAAAATCACCAATATCCCAAAGGCAAAGTGGAGAAATAGAGAGAGAGAGTGGTGCTTATTTTACCTTCTCGAGAGAAGAGCCGTTAGGAAATATATATTCAGGCCCTCTTGACTACATCCATACGATTTTTTTCCCAATCCTCTTCAGAAGTGACATTCTGAAACGTGCTTTGGCTCACTCACAGCTTTGTCACTGTTGTCTGTTCTGAGTCGACGTGATCTTAATGGGAGCTGCTACTCATTTCTCCATTACTGACATTTGAAGAAGCTATTATGAGTCACGTTGGGGGATCAGGCCCAGATTCACTATGAGGCACGGAGTCAGTGCTGAACGCTGCTGTCCATTTGAAGCTTTGATAAATGGAGGCATTAGGGTCTCTAAAGCCCAGCCTGGTGCACTTTGTCTGGGATCAGGCCTCACAAGCCCCCCTGACGCCACATGGATGGCCGCACTGGCTGCTCGGTCCAGAAACGTCATTCTCACCTCCGGCGCTAATGAGAGAGCTCAGCCAGCCATTCTGCTCCACAGCAGGAGAGCCATTGTTCTCAGTCACAAACACTCCCCTCACAGTGGCTTTGGTTAGCGGGCCGGTCTGTAATATATTAGCACAGTAAGAAATGCACATATAACTTAACGTATCATACCTTCCATGCATGGAATACACAGAAAGAAATGATATGTACACTCATCATTAAAATAATAGCTGCACCCAGGAGGAAGTGAGGGATTGCAGTGCTATTGAGAAGGGAGATAAAGGTTACCTGGAACAACACATGATGATAAATATATACTCATATGGGCAATATTTATTAGTTGTGTCTCTTAGTATGGCGTCGGGCCGACATGTTAGCTAATGCAGCATGCCAGACGTCCAGGCATGGAGTTGTAGAGGTTCCTAATGGTGTCCTGTGATAATCCATCGCATGCAGCTTGAATATTCTCTCACAGTTCCTGCAGATGGTGCGGTAGGGGTGGAGGTGGAGTGACACCAGGCCTTCTGGACATGTGATACGTGACAACAAACCATTCATCTTGATGCTGACCACGGTGCCTCCACACATGGGTTCATTGGTTGTCTACACCAAGACCAAAGCGTGACTCGACACTGCAGATGACCCACTGGCATTCTGAGTCACTCCATGATAGGCCTGCACAATGCCAAACCTACCCACCAAGTTTCTTTCCTGTTGGTTGCTTCTTTCTGGGTGCAGCTCGTATTTGACAGTGAGTCATGTTAGAATGACACCAATGATGTTGATGTAATAAATTGTTATCCATATCATTTTTTCCAGCAGCTGAGGTAAAGATGGACCAAAAGAAATCTTTCAGAACTTGCAATTAAAAACTTCTGGCATTTGAGCATTGAGTGATTACGTTTCCTTCCAATAAGTAGCATAATTAGGGCTGTTTAACTGGTGTCAGTGCTGTTTATCATATCACTCATATCACTGGTATGGTCATCACTGAGTCACTTTATGAGAATACAGATATCTCAGATTACCCGTGACCAACATAATGTACATATCAGAGAATTTTCAGCAGCTGATGTAAAGCTGGACCAATAGAAATCTTTCAGAAATTCAGAGCATCCAATAAAAACTCCTTACATTAACTCACCTTAAACGTTAGCCATATTTTTGCCCTGTCCTGTAAAGTTGGCAGTTTGGAGATCCTTGTTTTTCATTGGACAGATACAGGGTTTGGACAATGAAACTGAAACACCTGGTTTTAGACCACAATCATTTATTAGTATGGCGTGGGGCCTCCTTTTGCGGCCAATACAGCGTCATTTGGGCAGCCGTGGTTTTATGTTTTTTTGGATACAACCCGGGTTAGCACCCGAACATCCCTTTCAGACAGCTTCCTCTTGCGTCCACAGTTAATCCTGTTGGATGTGGGTCGTCCTTCTTGGTGGTATGCTGACATTACCCTGGATACCGTGGCTCTTGATACATCACAAAGACTTGCTGTCTTGGTCACAGATGCGCCAGCAAGACGTGCACCAACAATCTGTCCTCTTTTGAACTCTGGTATGTCACCCATAATGTTGTGTGCATTGCAGTATTTTGAGCAGAACTGTGCTCTTACCTGCTAACTGAACCTTCACACTCTGCTCTTACTGGTGCAATGTGCAATTAATGAAGATTGGCCACCAGGCTGGTCCAATTTAGCCATGAGACCTCCCACACTAAAATGACAGGTGTTTCAGTTTCATTGTCCATTGTCCTCTATATTGAATAGGCTGGGGACAGTATATACAAAATTCAGCCATCACCACATTTCCATATATGCATTTGTATAAATTCAATTCATTGGATTCTTCTTTTTGTGAAACCAAGTATTAAATCTCAAGAATATGAGTCATTTTAAACTGTCACTGCGGTCGTCGCAACTTCTTTCCACTAAACAGATGACTCAGGTGCTGAAATGCATCAATAGCTGTGCTCATCAGCCTGTGATCACTGTGGTACCATAGCATGCCATTCCCCTGTGTCCTCAGAGGGACCTTTGACCCTTTGTAACCCTTAAAGGGGGAGGAGTCCTCAGCTTCCTGCCCTGCTGGTGACCTGCAGGCTTATCGTTGTAGGTGTGAATCAGTCCGACCTCTCCCGACCTTTACCGCTTCCTGCCGATGCCTTGGATGACTTATGAGGGTGACCTGTTGCAGATCGTTATCTTGTTTAGTGCATATGCAGTTTTCATGGTAATGCGTGCTGCACCTGCAGTTCAAACGACATGAATATGAATAAGCAGGTTAATGCATGTAAAGTAATGCAGTGTTTGTCTAACACATATTAAAGTATGTACCAATAGATGTATATTAAAATTATGTTTGTATTATGCATCTAATATCTAGTTGCTGGCGGGAAGGCATGAGAAAGGAAATGTCAGTTATATGATCATCCTGTCTGACCTATTTTCTCAGTGGGGATGTTGTCTGTAAAATAAAGGACAGCAAAACATTGTCTAATAGCTCGTCCTACCTGTAACTGATTCATTTTACTGTTACAAATAGAGCACATAAATACAATCATGTCACATACATGAGCTTATTAATTCAGGATCTCTATAAAACAATGTATGTGACATGATTGTATTTTATGTGCTCTATTTGCAACTGTAAAATGAATCAGTTACAGGTAGGACGAGCTATTAGACAATGTTTTGCCGTCCTGAGAGTAAGAGTAAAGCTCATTGTAGCTCTGCCAGAAAGGCTCAGAAAAAGTGATGGAAAAGTCATGGACCCAGTCCTGGGTCCTGGGCCCAGGTCTTGAACCTTTCAGACCCTCACAGATACTGACAGATATAGACGCAGGCATGGAGCCTACTCCTTGTACAACACGACCGGGGCTAAACTGGTGGTGGGGGGAGGGAGGGAGGAGGAGAACGCTGAAACATCGGCACCTGAGAGCAGCAGAACAGGAACGTGGGTTGTTTGGTTAAAGGTTAAAGACAGGTGGCTGGCTGCAATTGCTCTGAATAGGGAATGAATCAGTGATGTAGGAGTGTCTTCCAGGCAGAAGTAGGGGCTAAAGCTTTTTATTTATTATTATTATTATTATTATTATTATTATTATTATTATATGTGTTATATCTGGCACTGCAGGTCCTATTTGGTCCATTACATAGTATTAAATTATTATTATTATTATTATTATTATTATTATTATTATTATTATGGTATGTGTTATATCTGGCACTGCAGGTCCTATTTGGTCCATTCCAACGTATTAAATTATTATTATTATTATTATTATTATTATTATTATTATTATTATTATTATGGTATGTGTTATATCTGGCACTGCAGGTCCTATTTGGTCCATTCCAACGTATTAAATTATTATTATTATTATTATTATTATTATTATTATTATTATTATTATGGTATGTGTTGTATCTGGCACTGCAGGTCCCATTTGGTCCATTCCAACGTATTATGATTTGTGTTCAGTATCATGTATTGTGAAAATGGATCGCGATTTAAGAAGTTGGTTATATCAACCAGTACTACTACTCTAAGTAAAGCCTTGGTGGGTCATAGAGCCGTTTGGCTTTGCACAGGCCCTCACAGCACCGCCAGACCTGCAGTAAGAGAAATGTAATTCTTGTAAATAATTTATTGTTGTTAAATTTAGGATGCTAAATCGGCTGTTCTGTGCTAGGATTCGGGGCAGTTTGTGTGGATTTACTGTCCACCCTCAAGTAGACTGTGGTTAGAGATGACCTGTCTGGCATTCAGTCAGTGCTGAGCAGCGGGATTTTCCCGTTCTGCTGACTTTAATGAAGAGCATATGCTGAAAGGAGAAGGAAACATATTTTATAGAATGTCAGTCTATGTGATCTGATTTACATAGTTATTTTCCAAAACTGTTTTCCAAGTACTGTCTCACAGGATTTTACACACAACACAGGCGCAAATGTCAAAAGGTCAAAAACTGACAAAAGGACATAAATAGAGATACACATGAAAGCAACAGAACAGCAACGTAGGTTGAACCCTCCTAAAGACAGGTGGTCGGCTGCGATTGCCCAGAGTAGGGAATGAATGAGTGATGTAGCATTAGAGCCAGTCAGAAGGAATGGCTAAAGCTTTCATTTATCTGTATTTTTATTATTATTATTATTATTATTATTATTATTATTATTATTGTAGTACTATGTGTTATATCTGGCCCTGCTGGTCCTATTTAGTCCATTTCAACTTATCAGACCTCTGCGTTCAGCATCGTGTATTGTGAAAATGTCTTGAAGAATTTTTTTAGCCCACTGACTGACGCTAAAGGTATTGAAAGGCACACATGTGCACACGGTTAGCTAAAGGTTCTTGTAGATTAACATTCCCAATCAGTTTCATCTGTTCACCTGAGTTAATTGGTTGGTTAAGTAAGCAGGCTGGAGTTTACAGTACTTTGTGAAGTCTCTTAACAGCAGAAGGAAGTGACTTTAAGTGTATGACTTATAGGGTGGAATGATTCATGTATCTAGTTTAGGGGTTTCATCTTGGACAGAGAAGAATCAGTATGTGTATATATAAACAATATATATATATATTTATATATATATATATATATATATATACAGTGAGGAAAATAAGTATTTGAACACCCTGCGACTTTGCAAGTTCTCCCACTTAGAAATCATAGAGGGGTCTGAATTTTTCATCTTAGGTGCATGTCCACTCTGAGAGACATGATCTAAAAACCTGGAAATCACGATGTATGATTTTTTAATAATTTATTTGTGTGTTATGGCTAATAATAAGTATTTGAACACCTGCCAATCAGCAAAAATTCTGTCCCTCAAAGACCTGTTAGTCCGCCTCTAAAAACTCCACCTCCACTCCACTTATTATTCTAAATTAGAAGCACCTGTTTGGGGCCGTTAGCTGCATAAAGACACCTGTCCTCCCCACACAATCAGTAAGACTCCAACCATTAACATGGCTAAGACCAAAGAGCTGTCCAAAGACACCAGAGACAAAACTGCTGACCTCCACAAGGCTGGAAAGGGCTACGGGGCAATTGCCAAGCAGCTTGGTGAAAAAGATCAACTGTTGGAGCAATTATTAGAAAATGGAAGAAGCTAAACATGACTGTATATATATATATATATACTGATTCTTCTCTGTCGAAGATGAAACCCTAAGAGACTAGAGATATATATATTCTATGAGATATATATATATATATACCTATATATATAAGTATAAGTAAGACATCAACTATAAAACAGCACTCATTAAATTACACAGTCCACCTCCGAAATGGAACTGCTTTCTTATCTTTCAATGGAGGCTTTACGAATTCTGTTGGTCTGTCCATCATGAATATTCCCTAAACTAAATCAGTAACTAGAGCTTTTAAACTGCAGAAAAAGAGATGGAGGTATGGCACAATATAATACTGTGGTACATCAAGATTACATGTGGTTATGTGTTAAGTGTAAGCCTGTAAGCCTGAGTCTTTAAGATAACCAACGACATCCATTTAGTTGGGTGTGTCTAAACTTTTAACTGGAACTGTATCAAAAGGTCAAATACAAGGCAAATGACATAATGATTTATGAAAGGACATAAATGGAGAAACAAGGTTTTGTACTGACAGCAGAGATATACAGTCATATGCAAAAGTATGCCTTAAAAATGGGTCGGGATTATTTATCATTATTCATTATTTATATCCATGTGTAGAAAGATACCCAAAACATAGGTTTAGTTGGGTGTATCTAAACGTTTGACTGGTGCTTTATACGCAGTATATTTTAAAACTGAGAAGCAAGGAGTGGTAAAATGAAGCCATTAAGACTTAATTAAGCCTCTCAGATGGGAGCAGGTAGGCTATTAGGAGAACTCCTATTATAATACCGCATGAGTTAAACAAATTGTCCCCATGTTGTTGACTCCCCTGTAAAACCAAGGGCTCCTCACCTCTGAAATCCCAATTCAGCCCAGAGTCTACTCAGTAACAGCATCAGCTTCCTTTCCTACAAATGAAAACACGAAAAACAAACTCAGAGTGAAGGAACACACTCTGAAAGTGGTATTAGGAGAAGGCTGTAGTGTATGCCCGTTCCCTCAGCCTGCATTAATCTTGATATCAGTGGCATTATCAAATAAGTTGCCGAGCTGCACAACAATAAATTTATTCGGCTCCCAAACCAAGTGTGTAACGTCCCAACACTGAAAAGCCCTATTAAAGGCAAGGCCAAAAGGAGGAGATGGAACTGGAAGAGGAGGGGAGGGGATGGGATAGGGGGGAGGCAGAGGCTGCGCTGTGTCTCCTTGAGGACCTCAGCGCACTTCATCACATATTCCTTTTCATCTCGGCGTCCTCAGCTTCCAACAGCTTTCCGCACCGCCGCCGCTGGAACGCACGCTACGTGATCGGGGTGTACCTGCCGGCGGTGGGAATTGACCCGCTATCCTCGGTTTGGATGTCAGTGGCACGCGCTGTTTTTTCCTCCTTTGCCGTCAAGGTCAACGTGTCCTCGCACGAATCCATAAGAGACTGGCCTAATTATTGAGTAACAACAGGCAGTGCTGCAATAACCTAATTATTCTTGGCATGTATTAGATAAAGGGCCTCATTGCCTGCTTTCCTACAAGGGGCCTGTTGAAAAAGGAATTTGATTTCCCCAAATACTCCTCTGCCAGATCCTTCCCAGTGTTAATTGGGTATTTCGAGCACTGAGGGATACCTCTTCCCAGCAAACTCAATGGATGACTCTCAGAATTAAATATGTGGAAATGATCCCTGCCGAACGTATTATCATTTAAATCCGTCTCTCCGGTGGCTGAATATTAATATCGCAGGTTATACATCAGCCGGTGAGTCAATCAGGAGAATAATGAGGGCTTTAATCTTGGTCGCGATGCCTGCTTGGATGAATCTGGGGTCAGTGTGTTAGGCTTAGCGCTTCTTTTCCAGTACTCTCTAGAGGGACAACATGTTTTCCTCCTAAATCTGTTTAACTCCTTACCCAAAGGTGACTTCTGCTGTTTTGGAAGATGCAGTAGGAGATGCGTAAGCTCCCCGTTACCATGTTTACATTTACATTTACATTTAAGGCATTTAGCAGACGCTCTTATCCAGAGCGACTTACAACCGTGCTTAGTGATCTGTTGGATAATATTCCAATTAGTCGAGGAAGTGTATGGTTAAATATGGCTTCCCTTTTGCATGTCATTTAGCCTAAAGCCATTTAAATCATTTTCATGATGGCATTAAGGAGAGATCACCTGGACCATATGGAATGATATTGGTAGTAAGAACCTCATGACAACGACTTACACTTACCATAGAGGAGCACAATGTAATTACACACTGTAGTCCATCTGTTTCTGTGCATACTATATTATCCCCCCTTCACCCTCTTCTTCAATAGTCAGGGCCCTTATAGGGCCCCCACAGAGCAGGTATTATGTGGGTGGTGGATCATTCTCAGCACTGCAGTGACACTGAGATGGCGGTGGTGTGTTAGTGTGTGTTGTGTTGGTGTGAGTGGCTCAGACACAGCAGCTGCTGGAGTTGCCTCAGTGTCACCGCTGGACTGAGAATAGTCTGTTGGCAGGGTTCTGTGTCTACAGTGGTGTCATCCCAGACTGTCATGGGGTGACTCAGAATGGCAGCGGGTCATCTTCACTGACAAGTCTCGCTTTTGTCTTGGTGGAGACGATCCACAGATCTATGTGGTGAGGCACTGTGGTCAGCGTCAAGATGAACGATTTGTTGTCATGTGTGACATGCCCAGAGGGTCTGGTGTCAACCCACCTCCACCACCACACCATCTGCAGGAGGATATTCAAGCTGCATGGGATGGATTATCACAGGACACCATAAGCAACCTCCACAACTCCATGCCGGGACATCTGGCATGTTGTGTTAGCAAACATGGTGGCTTGATGCCATACTGAGAGACACTACTTCTGTATGTGTAGCTCAATAAATATTACTCATATCAGTCTCATTTATCATCATGTATTGGTTCTGGTAATCTTTATCGTTTTATGAGTGTACATTTTTCATCACTACACATATTAAATGTCACATGTAGCTTCACTTGTCATATAGCATAGCACACAAAATGACTATACGATTATATGATTACACTTCATCTGTTCATTTATGCAGAGACTCTGGACCGACTGGTAGAACCCCCTTTAAGAAGAGAGCAGAGAGACTGTCGTGAGAGGAGGATGAAGAAATGCAGTGGTGAGTTTAGATAAGAAAGAGACAAGCACACGCTCCCACTGCCGGCAGACTGCGGATGCGAGGCAGTGATGATGATAATGATGACGTGCCTCAGAAGAGCAGAGAGGTGGAAAACACAACATATCATAAGACGTGTCGGTGCTGTATCTCAGCGTGAAGATGCTGGAAGACGCTACGCCTCATGAAACATACCCTCCACAAACACCACAAACCAAGACAAGCGGCGCTGCTTCGCTGTTTCAGTCTGACACCACTGGAATTAAACCCGAAAGTAAAGTATTACAGTAATGCCTCTTTAACCCTTTACGTTCTAGACATACTTTTGAGTTGTGGTGGTTCTGGTGATCTACATGAACATGGTGGTTAGAATCTCAAGCAATTATTTAATCTCACATATAGTGTCCTCTGCCCAAGACATCTCCTGCAAAAGAATAACTTGTAATCAATAACCATTTGACTCGAAATGAAGGTCTCAGACTTTTGCACAGTACTGTATGCCGCAAATTCATATTCAAAAATATGTTTAAGAAATGACACATGAGAGGGGAGTTTGTTAAGGTGGATCATGTCTATGATTTGGGTCCCCAAAGATCACCACAGCTGTGCAACTGAACATTCTTGAAAACAACAGTAAGGAAAGCCCAGAGAATGAGCCAGTGAAGCCAAGTAGAGCCCAAAATAGTTTCAGATGTATGTGTTTGATGTTGGTGAATTCATCTGCCAAAAAAAATCAGTTCCAGCAGGAGTTCGTAGCAACCTGTGGTCTGTGGAATGATGCCGACATGGTGAAAAATAACTGGCCGTTATCAGATTGTCCCCAGTCAGTATCCATACTTATCTCTCTCTGCCCCGGTCAAGTCTCCTTTCCCCCCAAGCTCTGCCACCTTGTTATCCTGTTCACCTGTGTCTGGTTTGTAACCCCTCTCTGGAACTGTGCTCAGGTGTTTCTTGTTGGCGTTTCTCTGTATATTTATATGTAACTCCTACAAAAAGACACAGTCTCCTTCTGTGGAAGGTATTAAGAACATACATAAGCTCCCATTTCCCAAGCATGGACATATGCATCCTTCCTTTGGCATATACAGTGGGGTGCGAAAGTTTGGGCAGCCTTGTTAATTTTCCTGATTTACCTTTATAAAGCATTGATTGTTTGGATAAAAAAATTCCGTTAAATATATCATATAGGGGACAAACACAGTGATATTTGAGAAGTGAAATGAAGTTTATATGATTTACAGAAAGTGTGCAATAATTGGTTAAACAAAAGTAGGCAGGTGCATAAATTTGGGCACCAAAAAAAACCCTCAATATTTAGTAGATCCTCCTTTCACAGAAATAACAGCCTCTAAATGCTTCCTATAGCTTCTAATGAGAGTCTGGATTGTGGCTGAAGGTATTTTAGACCATTCTTCTTTACAAAACATCTCTAGTTCATTCAGGTTTGATGGTTTCCGAGCATGGACAGCTCTCTTTAAGTGACACCACAGATTTTCAATAATATTCAGGTCTGGGGACTGAGATGGCCATTCCGGAACGTTGTACTTATTCCTCTGCATTAATGCTGAATAGTTGAACGATGCACAGTGACTCCATCAGCAGCAAGATCATGTTGTAGGTCTTTGGTGCTGGTCTGTGGGTTGACTCTGACTGTTCTCAACATCCTTCGCTTCTGTTTATTCCAGATTTTTCTTGGTCTGCCACATCAAGCCTTGACTTGAACTGTGCCTGTGGTCTTCCATTTTCTCACAATGTTTTTCACAGTGGAGACTGAAAGCTGAAATCTCTGAGAGAGCTTTCTGTATCCTTCCCCTAAACAATGATGGTGAACAATCTTTGTTTTCAGGTCATTTGAAAGTTGTTTTGAGACACCCATGCTGCGACTCTTCAGAGAAGATGCAAAGAGGAGAAAAACTTACAATTGCCCCCCCTTAAATACCCTTTCTCATAACTGGAGTCACCTGTGTATGGAGGTCAAGGGTCACTGAACTTACCAAACCAAATTTGAGTTCCAATAATTAGTTCTAAAGGTTTTGAAATCAATAAAATGACAACAGTGCCCAAATTTATGCACCTGCCTACTTTTGTTTAACCAATTATTGCACACTTTCTGTAAATCATATAAACTTCATTTAAATATCACTTCTCAAATATCACTGTGTTTGTCCCCTATATGATATATTTAACACAATTTTTTATACAAACAATCAATGTTTTATAAAGGTAAATCAGGAAAATTAACAAGGCTGCCCAAACTTTCGCACCCCACTGTAACTAAACCCAACACCAGTTCTGCTTTTGAATCCTTTTTATTATGCCATTAAGAAGAAGTCACTTAGACCATACCGAA